>JANTNU010545388.1:0-10913 GCA_024752395.1 Erythroxylum havanense
ATAATTCCCTCGTACGACCTCCAAATGAGGTGAGGCTTGAACCATTAGTTTTCTAAGATATGTATCTTTCTCCATATGAAAATTCATACCATTTGGAGTTAAATTGAGAAAGTTGGCATTGAAGCAAGTGAGAGGTCAGTTAAGAGAGCATGTTTCGGGTATGAACCACTTTAGGTTTTTGGAGTAAATCTTGAGTTATAAAACTCCGATTGAAGCGAGCCTTGTCTTAAATTAAACAAGAGTCATAAGGCTATGATTTACAAGAGGAAGTGATTTGAAATTTAGGTTAAAATGAAATAAACCCTACAAGGCAAGGTGATCAAGTTTCATGTTTTACGGTTCAAGAGTTGGACTCCGGTAGTGGATCCAACAGTTGGGGTCCGGTCTCCGGGCTGGGTCCCGACATTTCTCCTTTGACTAACTATATTGAATATTTAAGGTTTCAATCATGCATCTCATACATAATATATATCAAATATACACATTGGAAAATAAAAACGAAACCTCAAAAGCCATATCTACTCATGCATATAGATATAGAAAACAAAAACATGAAATGTAATATATTTACATACCTTTTCAGTGATCTCCTTTATTCTTTAATCTTCTCTGCGTTGGGTTGTCGTAAACTACAACGACCACCATAAACCGTCTCTAATAAAAGTCCACATGAAGATAGAAGGATGAAACATTACTAAGAGATGACTAGAATTCTTTCTTTGTATTAGCAAAGACAAGAACTCTTGTGAGAGTTAGAGAGAAAAAGAGTGTGTGAGAGAGAAAGAACCTTTGTTTTTCTTGTGTCTTAAACAAGATGCACAAAAATGATGATTATTTTCTGCCCTTTTTGGCCTCCCATAACCCCTATCATTAATGAGAAGTTATAGGAAGTTAATGGTCATGAATAGCATGCATTAATGGAAGTTATAAGAAGTTAATGACCTTGAATAACATGCATTAATGGAAGTTTTAGGAAGTTAATGACCAAATTAGTAGCCAACAACATTTGTTTCTAATTCTAATCCATTCCATGCAACGTTTTCTACCATGATCACATCGCGATGCAATCCCGAAACACTCTCTCATATCTTGAATAACCATTCAAGACCATTTTACTTATCTTTCAGATCTCCTATGTGTGTGATCCATTAGGTTCCTAGTTATGTTGGCTACTTAAATTAACATTTAATTCAAGTAAGTCAAGAGCGGTATCTAGTAACACGTCATGGCCCCTAATTAACCGGAAAGTCAGTGGTTTGACTACAAACTCTTCCGTAAGCAATGTTGCTATGCAATTCTTCCTTTCACCATCTATACCCAACTTGGTTCAGAGTATGGTCAAAGTGTCAACTCCCACTAGACTGACTATGTCACATCTAGTCTAAGTGATATTAGATCTTGTCCTAAAGATCTCATTACTCTATGTATCATTGAAGACTCTCTTCATGACACATATCTACTCTGGCTAGAGACTTCCAAGTAATGACCCCGACAAGATATCGTGGATATCATCTCCTTCTATCAGGAGTGGCGAATCTTTTATTGGCTACTCAATTACCTCCGAATACCTCAAGTTGTACCCAATCACCACCCTATGAGTAACCCCTGAAAGGCACCGATGGAATCAAAGCACAGGATCAGTATCCGAGATATCCTTGAGCACTTTAAGTCAAATAATACTTGCACCATTACTATGATGAGACTATCATTGACATTAGATTAAAATATCCATATGATTGTTTCATAGTAGGTCAATTCAATGTACTTACTACTCTTAGTAAACATCCGCATGTTAACTCTAAATAACTCATGTTTATAACTTATGAGATCTACTGCTTGATCTAATCAAGGAGTATAACATGTGCTAGTCTATCCGGATTAATGATATCCTATTTTATTAATCCTATGACTAGGAAAAATTTAGATACTAACATAATTACATATGATAGGAATCTCATTATCAAGATCTCATTATGATTTCCTCCATGCTATGTTTTGTATCAAGGACTTCGTTAAATCAATTTAAGATCAACGTCAAATCTATAAATGTATAAACATCGAAATAATGAAAAATGTCTTTATTAATCATAAAATGATTTATACAATAAATGCTAAAGGTGATTGCCTTTAGAGCACTTTTCTAATAAACTCCCACTTGTACTAAAGTCAATCACTTTGATATCTAATGCCATCGGTGTGTATATATGACACAAAACTCTTTTGGAAAATAAGCTTAGTCAACAAATCAAATATATTCTGATCAGTGGGAACTCTCTCTATCTTGACATCATTTCTACCAAGGATTTCTCACATCAAATGGTAGTGCCTGAGTACATATTTGGACTTTTGATGAGATCTTGGTTCCTTCGCCTGCACTATAGTCCCGTTATTGTCACAATACAGCTGCACTGGGTCAGCGATGCTCAAAACCACAACAAGTTCCATAATGAAATTCTTGATCCAAACTGCTTCCTTTGTCGCTTCTAAAGCTGCAATGTGTACTCTGCCTCTATCATCGAATCTACAGTTATCTCTTGTTTGAAACTTTTCTAACTAACTGCACCACCATTCAGTGTGAATACATATTTGGACTAGGATCTGGAGTCATCCCTATCGGATTGGAAACTGACATTAGTTTACCACAAGATCACCTTCTTTATATACCAATAATACATCCTTAGTTCTTCTTGATAGCCATCTAATGATCCTCACCAGGATTTGACTGGTATCTGCTCTTAACACTTAGAGCATATGATACATTGGGTCTAGTACATAACATAGCGTACATGATTGATCCTATAGCCAAAGCATAAGGAATCAAACTCATGCGAGTCCTCTCATCTTGTGTCTTTAGACATATAGATTTAGAGTGTGTAATCCCATGTACTATGGGAAGATAGCCTCTCTTAGATTGCTCCATGCTAAACCTCCTTAATATCTTGTCTATGTATGTAGATTGAGAAAGACCAAGCAATCTCTTAGATCTATCTCTATAGATCCTTATCCCTAAAATATAAGTTACTTCTCCAAGATCTTTCATAGAGAAGTTCTTAGCTAACCAAATTTTGACTGATTGCAAAGTAGAGACATCATTTTCTATTAGCAATATTTCATCTACATATAGTATAAGGAACACGATTGCACTCTCACTAACCTTCTTATACACACACAGCTCCTCCAGATTTTGTGAAAAACCAAACTCTTTGACTGTCCCATCAAATCGGATATTCCAACTTCTGGATGCTTGCTTTAATCCATAAATGGAATTTTGAAGCTTACATACCTTTTCTCCATTTGTGGATATGAAACCATCAGGTTGTGTCATATGCACTTCCTCGGTTAGGTTTTTATTAAGAAAAGTCGTCTTCACATTCATTTGTCATATCTCATAATCATAATGAGTGGTAATGGCTAGGAGTATGCTAATGGATTTAAGCATAGCTACTGGGCTAAACGTTTCGTCATAGTCAACAACTTACCTTTGACGATAACCTTTAGCTACAAGCCTAGCTTTATAGGTAACTACATTACCCTCTATGTCAGTTTTCTTCTTGAAAACCTATTTGCACCCTATGGATTTTATCCCTTCTCGTGGGTCAACCAAAGTCCATATTTGGTTTTCATACATAGAATCCATCTCAGATTTCATATCTTGAAGCCATTTGTTAGATTTTGAACTCTTTAAAATCTCTTCATAGGTAGTAGGCTCATCATCATCTATGAGAAATATATCATTATGTTCACTTATGAGAAATCCGTATCTCTCGGGAGCATGACGTATTCTACTTGACTTACGAACTTCTTGTGTATCAGAAAGTTGACTTGAACTTCCACAAGTTCAATTTTGCTCCTATTGTCTTCTCTTAGAAGAAACTCTTTCTCTAAAAAACAACATGTTTTCAAACAAACACCTTTTGTTCCGAAACAGGGTAGAGCTAATATCCTATAGTTTCCCTAAGATATCCTACAAATAGACACTTATCAGATTTAACTTCAAGCTTATCTGACTGAATCCTCTTCACATAAGCAAAATAACCCCAAACTTTCATATAAGAAAGATAAGGTTTCTTGTTAGTCCATATCTTATGTGGAGTAACATCAACTGACTTGGATGGGATTCTTTTTAATACATAAACAAAAGTTTTAAGTGCATACCCCAAAAAGGATTTTGATAAATTGGCTAAACCAATCACAGACCTCACCATGTCTAACAAGATCCGGTTTCTCCTCTCTGCCACACCATTGTGTTGTGGCGTGTAAGGTGGAGTCCATTAGGACAAAACCATTAGGACAAAATTACAATATCCTTGAGATAATCCAAAAACTCTTAGATTAAGTATTCACCACCTCGATCCGATTGAAGTGATTTAATACTTCTCCCAAGTTGTTTCTTAACTTCATTTCTGGATTCTTTGAACCTTTCAAAGGCTTCAGACTTGTATCTCTCAAGATACACATATCCATATCAAGAATGATCATCGATAAAGGTAATGAAGTATACGAAATCACCTTTGGTATGTATGGACATCAAACCACATACATCAGTATGTATTGGGTCTAAAAGTCATCAGATGCCTTCTTCTACTTCAAGGACTCCAGATAGGCCTTACATTTTTTCTTCTAATGGCCATCCTTGTCATAGTGGAAGCAAGTTCCCTTCGAGGCAGTCTTCTTTGCTTTCTTGACACCTCCCTTAGGCCCTGTGGACTTCTTCTTCTTTTGGCTCTTTTTCTTTGAACCAGAAGAGTCCACTAGCATCATAACCTTGTCCTTGCAGATAGATGACCCAACTGCCTTAGGCATGTTGACCAGTTGGGGAATTGTGCTAGATATATTATTCATCCTATAGTTAAGAACAAATTGTGAGTAATTATCGATTAAACCTGTCAAAATTAAGTCAATACTTAATTCAGGATCCAAAAGAAAAACCAACGAGGCCAACAGCTCGAAGTAACCATTCATCTTTAGTGCGTACTGCAATGGAGATGTCCCCTCAACCATCTTGGAGTGGAAGAGTAATCGCGAAATCTCAAACCTTTCGGGCCTTGCTTACTCATCAAAGAGCTCTATAAGATGATAAACTATAGTATGAGCATCTATAGCCTCGTGCTGCCCTTTTAGCTCCACTGACAAAGTGGCTAGCATAATACAACCAGCCATCTCACTATCATCAAGATGCTTCCTATATGCCCTTCGATCATCATCAGAGGCATTAACAGTAGGGGATCAAGAAGTGGTTCTTCCAAGACATAACTAAGCTTCTTAGACTTGAGAATTATTCTCAAATTCTTGAGCCAGTTAACTTGTTAGCTTCCGTTAATGATCTTAGATTCACACTAGTACTCATGGTATTGACTGGGGCAATAGCAACCTTTCATCAAAGAGAAAAAAATTAGAATTTACTTAAATGCATGTCTATAAGTACTTTAATAACACATATTATGGCTCCTAATATTTTCACGAATTCATAACCTTCAATATAAATCCGAGAGAACTCGTAGAGAAATTTTCCTAGTGGGTCGATATCTAATATCCCTAAGAATGACCTTGGGTTTGCCTAACAAGTCAACTTAGTTCAACCGGTAGGTATCAATCATTCCAATTGCATCTCCAGAGTAACTATCAAATCTAGTGCTATCAACTATTGATGTGTGCATACTCATTAGGCTATCAAATCTTAAACCCATGTACATCTTATGTACACTACCCAACTTTACCTCTATCCACGTTGATCTTAGATATGCCTAACAAACTAACGCTTCTAGTTAAAATCGACCCATTAATCCGAAAATCCTATTTCCATAGTTGAAACATATCCGTGTAAAGCGGACTTAGGTTTGCCTAACAACCCTAACTTTAAAAGAACTTTGGTTCTCACCATATTAAAGGAAGGCATTAGTTTTAATATTCTAAGTGAGGGGTTTGACTAAGGTCTCATCTAACTTAGATGGTCTTATACATACCCGAATCGAATTGTTTGGGATTCAGAAGTTAAAGAAATCATTTTGTCCACTATATATATATATATATATATATATATATAGAGAGAGAGAGAGAGAGAGAGAGAGATCAATCGTTTTTTCCCAGATGCGCTAACATTCCCTTTTTCCCCCCTCCTTTTTTTCTAAATTAGAATAAATTGAATAGAGAAACAATAGAAAATGGATTCAAACTCGACAAAACTGGGAACTCGTCTTCATTCTTCAAATAAATTCACTCCTAAGAGAAAAATGAAATTATATAAATTATAAATTAAGAGAACGGAAGGGGAAATAAGGCTAGGGCAACAATATCATACAAGAGGTTTATTTGTTTTGCTATTCTATCCAAGACTCTCTCAATCATAAGTCTAAGTTAAGTGGAATTTCTGAATTCCTTATATATACATCATGGTTATGGGCTTAGGCCCAATTTGATTGGGTAGTCCATATCATGCCATGTAGTTATAGTAACTATATATATATATATATATAAGCCCATAACAATCCATCATGCAAGCCCACACATTCTCCTAACCATGCATTCTATAATGTATATATGTAAACACATAATTTTGGTTATGATATCTTATGGATTCTAACATGAAAGACCTAATCCAACACTTGAATCTAAGCCCAATCCAACACTTAGATTTACTATCTTCCTTTTACTAACTTGGCTAAAATTACTATTGTATGTTATTTCATTTGAAATTAATATTAATCTAATTAACATGAATTCCTAATTCTAGAAATTAATTCATAATTAATTTACCTTAAAATAATTATTTGATGTCCAAAATTAAACAACTTCAATTTTATCACACATGCCAATTTTTCTAGTCTTACTAGAAAATCTATTGCTCTACTAAAATTAATTCAAAATTAATTTCTATAATTTCCCAAAATTTCTAGAACATCAAATCATCATTCCAAGCATCTCTAGGTCATTTCATGATGATCAAAATAATTTAGGAATCACCCAAAAATTATTATGATCACCGAAGCACTGATAAGACATTAAAAATGACAAATATGACTTCTAAAATTTTTTTGGAAATAAAATTTTGAGCAAAATCATTTAGGCATGCATAAAACATCAAATTAACACATTTTTATCACATAAAAATATTTTTAAGGTTCTAGAACTGAAATATAAACATATAAAAATATCAAATAAAACAGATCCTACAATTTTTGGAAAACTGTCCAGATCTAGAAAATTGTTTGATAAAATTATTAAAAACCTTTAATAATTCTAAAAAAATTAAAGAGGTATAAAAACATCCAAAATATGTTCAAATAATTTTTCTAGAATCAAATTCGATGAAAATCATGTGTTACCTCATCAGTTTAGCCAATAGACATCACATGCCCAACAGAAAGACATATTTTATGCATGTTCTTGTAAATTCAAAATTAAATATTTTAATAAAATTAAAATTATTTTCAATCACACTAAATCATTCACTTACTCTTATGAACAAATTGGTGAAAGAAAATTGTGAAAACCATTTTTCTATAATTAATTTTGAACAAAACATTACAAGATTCTAAGCTGTCACAACTATGGAAACAATTTTCACATGTCATGTATTCTACATCTAACAAGGCATAAGATGACTCTGATACCACTGTAAGGTTACAATCATGCATCTCATACATAACATATGTCAAATATATGTAGCGGAAAATAAATTAGAATCTCAAAAACCAGATCTACTCATGCATGTAGATATAGAAAACAAAAACATGAAGTGTAATATGTTTACATACCTTTTCGATGATCTCCTTCATTCTTTAATCTTCTTCATGTGGGGTTGTCGTAAACCACAACGATCAATGTAGACCGTCTCTAGTGAAAGTACACATGAAGATAAAAGGACGAAATTTCACTAGGAGATGGCTAGCATTCTTTCTTTGTGCTAGTGAAGATAAGAACTCTTGTGAGAGTTTGAGAGAAAAAGAGTGCGTGTGTGAGAAAGAACCTTTTTTTTATTGTTTCTTATACAAGATGCACGAAAATGATGATTATTTTCTACCTTCTTTGGCCTCCCATAAGCCCCATTATTAATGGGAAGTTATGGGAAGTTAATGGACATGAATAACATTCATTCATGAAAGTTATGGGAAGTTAATAACCATAAATAACATGCATTAATGGAAGTTTTGGGAAGTTAATGACCAAATTGACAGCCAACAATACTTGTTTCTGATTCTAATCCATTCCATGCAACATTTTATACCACGATCACATTGTTATACAATCCCGAAACACTCTCTTATATCTTGAATCACCATTCAAGACTATTTTACTCATCCTTAAGATCTCCTATGTGTGTGGCCGATTAGGTTCCTGGTTATGTTGGTCACTTGAATTAACACTTAATTCAAGGAAATCAAGAAAGGTATCTAGCAACACATCATGACCCCCAATTGACTGAAAAGTTAGTAGTTTGACTACAAATCCTTCCATATGCAATGTTGCCATGCAATTCGTCCTTTCTCCATCTATACCCTACTTAGTTCAGAGTATGGTCAAAGTGTCAACTCCCACTAGACTGACTATGTCATATCTAGTCTAAGTGATATTAGATCTACTAGTGATATTTATGAACCCATAGGTTTTGATGGATTTATCAAACCTAATGTTCCAAGACCTAGATGCTTACTTAAGTCCATAAATGGACCTTTGAAACTTGCAAACCTTATGCTCATTACTTGGCTCAATAAATCCTTCTAGTTAGGCCATATAAATGGTCTCCTCAAGATCTCCATTAAGAAATGTGGTCTTGACATCCATTGGTCATATTTCATAATCAAAATAGGCTGCTATGGCCAAAAGAATCCCGATGGACTTAAGCATGGAAATCGTAGAAAAAGTCTCCTCATAGTCTATACCCTCTTTTTGAGTATAACCTTTAGCTACCAATCTAGCTTTAAAAATCTCTACCTTTTCATCTAATCCTCTTTTCCTTTTGTAGATCCATTTACACCCTCTGGCTTTTATATTTGGTGGTAGATCTACAAGGACCTAGACTTCATTAGTGTACATGAAATCTATTTTCGATTCCATCGCGTTGAGCCATTTTTCTGCATCAACATCATTAATAGCCTATGTATATGTAATGGGATCTATTTCTTCTTGGTCTGAGATGGCAATTAAGCCTTCTTCTAGACTTAGATACCTATCTGAATGTCTCACAACCCTCCTACTACGTCTAGGCACAATTTGATGTTCAGGTTGCACTTTTGATTCAACTCTTGAATCCATTTCGACATCTTATTCTGTTATATCCATATCAACTCTTGAATTGGATGAAATAGCTATCCTTTAGTACTACTTCACTTCTTCCTTTATGATTTCTCACAAACTCTTCCTTTAGAAAGGTCGCATTTGTTGACACAAATACCTTCCTATCCTGAGGACTGTAAAAATAGTATCCTCGAGTTCCTGTAGGATATCCTACAAATAAACATACTTCTGACCTTGGTTCCACCTTTGTAGATTCAGGCTTTAGAACATAGGCTGGGTAGCACCAAGTCCTTAAGTGCCTCAATGAAGGCACTCAGCCAGTCCACAACTCCCTAGTTATTTTAGGCACTGATTTGGATGGAGCAAAGTTAAGAAGATATGTTGTCGTTTGTATAGCGTATCCCAAGAACTATTTTGGAAGGCTAGCATAAGACATCATTGATCTTACCATTTCCAATGGAGTCCTATTTCTCCTCTCAGCTACACCATTCTGTTAAGGTGTTCGAGGAGCTGACAAATTGGAAACAATTCCATTGTCAATTAAATATTGCTGGAACTCTCCAGATAAGTACTCACCACCTCAATCTGATCGAAGTTGTTTTAATGGCTTGCCTAGTTGCTTCTCAGCTTTAACTTTGAAATCTTTGAACTTTTCAAAGGATTCATTCTTTTTATGCATCAAATACAAATAGTCATGTCTTGAATAATCATCTATAAAGGTTATGAAATATTCATAACCTCCTCTAGCTTGTATGTTCATAGGCCCACACACATCAGTATGTACTCGATCCAACATCGATTCAGATCTACTTCCTTTAGAAGGAAATGAGGCTTTGGTAATTTTTCCTTCAATACAAGATTCACAGTTGGGTAATGGATCACTATCCAAGCCCATAAGGATCTCATCCTTTACTAACCTATTAAGTCTTTTATGATTGATATGACACATTCTTAAGTGCCACAGATATTTTGAATTAACACTAGAGACATTAGATTGTCTTGGTTTTATCAATTATGTGGTGTTTAGTGAGCCTGTCATAGGTTCTATAAAGAACAATTCCTGTTTAATTATCACATCACAAATAAAATCATTATTCTCATATATTGAAACAACGTTTTCAAAATATAAGGAATAACCAGATTTTATTAGACAAAAAATAGAAATCAAGTGCCTTACATTCATTGACATGTATTAAACATCCTCCAAATATAACCTATGACCACTAAGAAAGTCCAAGACAACTATTCCCACTGATTTTGCTGAAACATAAGAACCATTTGCTATCTTGACTTGAAACTGGCCTTTAGGTAGTCTTCTCCTTTGCTAGAACTCCTGCAAAGAATTGCAAATATCATTATTGGCTCCTGAATCTAATATCCAAAAAACAAATAAATCTGCCACGTTTCTAGTTCCTAACAAAATTAGGAAACCCATACCTTGTTTTTTTTTAGGGACTAGAGGTAGACTGGACAGTTTCTTTTCCAATGGCCCATCTCATCACAGTGGAGATTGTTAGTAGTGTGCCCTAGGCCAATGAACATTTGTTATTCATGTATTAACATTATGATTTGTTAATAATATATATTATGAGGTATTCCTTTATATATGCATGTATTTCGTTTATGTAATGTGATTTACATTCCATGAATGGTATTAAACTTATGTCATCAAGTATGTG
>JANTNU010545493.1:0-10912 GCA_024752395.1 Erythroxylum havanense
ACTAAGCTATATGCTTAGCACGGTGGATTTGCCCCGTGTAGGTTCGGAGCTAAGAGATTAAAGACTGGGACAAGTCACCCGCAGTGGCCAAAAGCGTCTGAGTTTTATGTTGTGCGAACATGTATTTTATTTGGTTTGTTTGGGCCTGTAAATATTCTTTGGATTTGTTTCTGGAAGTATGAGATGTATTATATGGGTGTGATGTTTAGTTTTTAAAAATGCATGTGTGAAACGTGTTGATTTGTTGTCCTGTCTTGGGTGGCATCCATGTATCCTCCCAGGGGGTATTTGGGTGTTACATCTTAGACTCATGCTGTATTGGTTCCTGGTATGACAAACTATATTATTTGCTTGATTTGTAACAAAAAATTGAAAGGTGGAGGAATTGCCTGACTAAAGAAACAATTAGCTGGGGTTAAAAGAGATGTAAAACCCAGTAAAAAAGTAAGTTATGATGTGAAGTAAAAAATGAAAACATTGCTTGAAGAATATCAATATGAGAAAGATAGAAGGAAAATGTTGAATTTTGAAATTGATAGTGAAGTTCGTTTTCTGGTTTCCATAGTGATTGTGAAAATATTGAAGGTGGTATTGGGAGTGTAGTGTTCCATCCTAGGCCCAAGAAGAAGTACCTGGACCTGATGTGAGTAAGAGAAGAAGGTAGGTGATTAATTGTTTTTGCACCATGAACATCTTTTGAAGCTCAACCTTTAATTCGTAATGCGATGCAATCAAGAGATGCTACTCACAATGTCGATATGGCAGTAGTTAGATGGTGGTATGATACAGGTTCATCATTCAATGCTTCTTAGTCTTATTATTATCAACCTATGATGGATGCAATAGCTTCTTACGATCTAGGATACAAAAGTCCTTCAATTGATGACTTAAAAAGTAAACTTTTGAGTTATTTTGTTTATTAAATTATAAGTTATTTGGCAAAAAAAGAATGAATTGCGTTACTTATGGATGCTCAATTATGTGTGATGGTTGGATAAATAGGAGACAAGAGCCTATTATTAATTTTTTGGTTTATTCTACAAGTAACTCTATGTTTTTTAAATTTATTGATGCATCTGGCCTTATTAAGAATACTGAGACTTTGTTTGAGATATTTGATGAAGTTGTGAATAAAATAGGGCTAGAAAACATTATTTAGTTTATTAATGATAATGATTTCACATATAAAGCGATAGGAAAAAAGTTGCAAAATAAGTATAATTCTTTTTTTACCCCTTTTGTTGCACATTGTATTGACCTAATGCTAGAGAATATAGGGGATCCTAAGTATATTTTATTATTAATAAGACTATACAAAAAGCTAAAAAGGTGAGCAAGTTCATCTATAATTGTGCATGAGCATTGAATTTAATGAGAATGGAATTTATCAATGGTAGAAATTTTTGTTGTCTTGCCATGACAAAATTTGCAACAAATTTCTTATCACTTCGGTCTTTTGTTACGATGAAGAAAGAGTTAAGACAAATATTTACAAGTGATAAGTGGATTGCATCTCAGCATGCTAGTTCTAATATTAAAATGGAGGTTTGTAAAATTATACTGGAAGATAGAGAATTTTGGTCTCAATGCCAATTTGTTATTCGAGTTTGTGATCCTTTGGTGAGGTTGTTTTTCTTGACTAATAGTGAAGAAAAGCCAACAATGAGTTATTTTTTTGATGCCATGGAGAGAGTGATAGAAACAATAAAGGCTAATATGAAACATAGGCTTTCTTTGTACACAACATATCTTTCAATCATTAATAAGATAAGAAAAGGATAAATTTCTTCTTCGTTGTTTACAACTGATGCATTTTTTAATCCTAGTGTCTATTTTAGATTAAAATTTACTAAGCAAGTTGAAGTTAATATATGAATGCTTTTAACTATTACAACAATTGTTGTCACTATCGTGATGCAAGGTTTCTTAAGCTTACAAATGAAGCTTTATAAGTTATCTTCTATAGATTTTGGAATATCAATTGCTATTCAACAAAGATGAAAACTTTTTCCAAGTATTAGTTGTTCCTTTTTCTTATTTGTTGAAAATTAATTATCACTTTATATTGTTTATAATGTTACTTTTTGTTATCTTATGAATTACAGTTTCTTGGTGGGATTAATTCGAAAATGGTATTCTAGAATTGAAAAAGTTTACAATTCGAATTCTAAGTCAACGTATAAGTGCAACAGGTTGTGAACGAAACTATAGTACATTTGAATTTATCTGCTCCAAGAAAAGAAATAGATTGGAGCATAACAGGTTGAATGACTTATTTTTTGTTCGTTACAATTTAAAGCTTCGAGAAATGTATGTTATTATCATTATTAATTTTGATATAAATTCTTATAATTTTTTAATAATTAATTTTATTATTTACTAAGAGTCTTGATAACACAAATAGTTCAACTGATCTAATTTTTATTAATAATATTGATATTTTGGCAAATTGGATTTCTGAAGAACTGAATTTGGTAAATGTCAATAACTTGGAGGATAATCTTGGAAGAGAAAGTGTTGATATGTCATTTATTGCATTAAATTTGAATGATAATTGTAGCACCCCACCCTCTCGAGACACGTATCTGACATCCTGAGTGATGTCCGAGTGCGTACCCCATGAGAGCGGCATACTAGAACAATCAAACACTCGAAATTGAGTACATTTTTTTTCTTTTTTCTTTTTATCAATCATGTATGTGGAATCAATAATCAAGTTGGCTCGTTTTATTCATAAACAATTTCATTCAAAAGTGTTACTACACTCATTAATCACACTTGTTTACAACATTTCCAAATTGAAAAGTTATTACGTACAGAAGTATATTCAAATACACATTATACAAATGTAACGGAACACACAAATAAGAAAGTATCAATGCATAAGCCAACCAATCCCGACCTCAACCTCTTACTTGAATGCAGTAGGTATATTCCCATTTGTCTAATAGGGTACTCTTCTAAGCTTGAAAATATTTGTAAATTTTGGGTGAGTTTTGTGAACTCAGTGAGTGATCATCCTCGATGGCTCACTCAACCACATAACAAATAATTCACATCATTTATCTAACAATCATATTGCATCACATATCATTTTAATCACTTATTTCTCAATTCACATTCAGAGCAATCACACAGTTCATTTTGTTCATTTGAAACATACATATCAATTTTCATATGCAATGTAAGTGAGATTCACTTTCATTTATTACTTTGTTGTGACCAGGTGCCTATATCTGTCCCATATCTATTGTGGATACCGGGTTCATTGATAACTGTCCCGTATCTATTGTGAATACCGGGCTTATTAATAACCGTCCTGTATCTGTTAGGGATATCGGGGTAATTAAACGTTAAGCCTGAGGCTCTGATGCGCATAACTAAGCTTAAAACTCTTTTCATGTTGGCTACTCTGGCTACAACTGCCTTTATCTTTCATGCATTTATATAGTGAAATGCATCATTTACATATGATCACGTATTCACTATCATATATCATCGGATCTTAGTCCTACATTCAATATTTATGCTGAGAACACTTTGTAATCATGCATTCATATCATGAAGCATTTAGTTCATTGCATTCACATATAATTAGCACTTCAATATCTCATTCATATATCACAATCATCGGACCTTCATTATTCGGAATTCAACAATCAAATCACATTCATAAATATTCATAATCATTCAATTCATAACATAAACAAAACAAACAATAAAGTAAAGTAAGACCATCTAAGTCTCCTCATAGTACGCTCTAGATTAGCATCAGCTTTCATGATTTGAAAACGTATGAATGCGGACGTTTATTTGACACATCAAAATTATGCAATACACACAATGTACCCACACATTAATAACTTTGAACAATTATAAGGATTTATTTATGCACAAATGTATATGAGGACCATGTACAATGCATGTTCTTGATAATCCCGGGTATATTATCAAATTTCATATCTTATCCACATTCTCATTTTATAACTCAATTACTCGTCACTGCATTTTTAGTATTATTTGCTCTCAAAAAATCAAATTCTCATTCACTTTAACTTTAACTTTAACTTGGTACTCATTACTCATTTCCTTTGAATCACAAACACAATCATATGAACCCCTTCATCTCACTTATACACATGTCCTTGGCAATTTAATACCAACAATTCATTCACTATTGTTATTCTAAAATTATATGATCATACAATATCCAAATTCTTATTCTTTCTTATAAATTCTCCAAAATTCCTGATCTTTGGGTTTATTTTCCATGATCAATTAGACAATGCAAATGAGGTAATTTGGCAAAACTTTCTTCTAATAACATGTTCCCTATTGTCTTAAGTTTTTAATAAAATCAAAATCATTCAATTTGGTTCAATATTCCAAAAGTTATACTCCAAATAATTCATACCATTCCTTAGCTGTAATATTATTCTATACCCAACTTCAAGTCAGATTCTGGGACTATGGAGACAGAATGGGAATTTGATTTCTTCATAACAATTGTAGTAATATGTCTCTATTTGAATCCAAATAAAAAATAATTCCATTTGGATATCTACATATCAAGTTATACCTAAAATACAGAAGCATACTCAGTAAAAATAATCCAGTTATCATTTTCCAGAACTCCTCATCAATTCTGTCCCAAATTCATCAATCAATCTCTCATGAATGATTTCAGATGATTATAATTTTTGGTGGAGATGAATAAAAATGTGTTATGAGTCTAATGGTTTAAGTATCATGTCATTTGGAAGTCGGGAGAAGAAGTTATGACCAACTGAGTGAAGGATATTCACATCAATTCACTCCAGCAAGCATTCAATGTCAAGCACGATCGTGAGTTGATTTAGAAAGGTCACGATCGTGCTTTTCCATACTTCTCCAAAATGTCACAATCATGCAAAAACACGATCGTGCAATCCCTCTTTTCTTCTCCAAATTCACGCACTACAGTCTCTCTTCTTCTCAAAACAAACATTCCAATCCATCTTTCATGATCATTTTGATAAGAAATATGAAGGATTTAGGCAAAACACTCTTCTAAACAATTGTTCCTTCATGTCTTAAGTTTCCAATGAAACTAATTTCATGCAATTTGGTTTGATATTTTGAAAGTTATTCTAAAACCACTACAGACTATTCCAAACCACGACAAAATCCACAAACTTAACTTCGAGCTAAAATTTGAAACTCTTAGAAATAGAACTCAATTTCGATTCCTTAATGAAAAAAATAACCATAAATTTGTAGTTTGATATGGACTTAAAATCATCCCATTTGAATGTCTATAGATCAAGATATGACAAAAATACAGATGCATGTTTAGTAAAAATACTGCATTTGTAAATGTCCAGCACACTTCAACAAGGTTCATCTCTACATCTTAAAACATCTCTTTTGCTTACTCTATCACTTCTAGCTTATTTCCTCTTCATTATCAGCTCATTATCATTCACAAACAAATCAAAACCCATTATTACTCATAAACATAAAAAACAGATCATTCATATATGAATGTAAATCCTAGCTTCTACACTTCTTCATTTTTTTTCTGCATTTTCTATTTTCTGCACATTCTTCATTTTCATTTCACCATTTCAACTCCCGTTTAGCTCCAAACATTCAAAAACAAATCAAAATCTATGATCAACATCAAATATCAAAAACATCATATTTTCACGCATTTTCACTTTTCTACACTTTCTTCATTTTCATTTTTTCTGCATTTTCATTCACTACACATTCTTCATTTTCTTCTCAACTTTCAATTTAATCATTCATTACTCGTATCCAAACATCATCTTACACCTATTTATTATCTCTAAACTCATTAGAGTTCATTTCTAAAATTATCCAAAATATTTACGTGTAACAATGAAGACATCAATAGAAATAGAGCATACATGAACTTTTCTCCAGAAATTTTTTGGACTAATTTATGTATGGTTTCACTAATCTTTCAACTCCAAAAGTCATTTTTATACTATCTTATAACATAATGATAATTAAATATGCAAAATAACACATATAGCATAACCAAAATCCATACTCACGTTTTAGCAAAATACTCATCCTCATTGTATAAACACTTATTGTGAAGACTTGTATAGCAACTGAGAAGAGAGAGTAAGACTTGTGTTGTGAGGGTGAGAAATTTCTGAAAGTAATGAAGCTTCCAAAAGATGAAGAAATTCATGGAAAAGATATTTTAAGACAAGAACAGTGTCTTGGTCTTTCAAATTAAAAGAACCGTGGCTTAAGACTTGGACACTTGTCCAATTTCTTGAGCTTTAACTAGTGTCTCATTTAACTAGTTCAATCTTCTCCAAATTTTACTCCAATTGTCCCTAAATTTTTGATATCATTTTCTTATGAATTCTAAAGTCATCTCCAAAATTCTTCAATATTATTTGACTATTATTTCTACTACCATTCATCAATTAACTCGCTACATGGCATTTTTGCTAGTCCAATAATACCCATAATTTCAAAAAATTCTCAAAATTCACCAAATTTTCACATCAATAAATACACTCTCTAAATCAAATTTTTAGCATATATATAAACCACTATTCTCAATAATAACATAATTTACAATCCAATTATACTCGGACAATGTCAATAAGCACATGTATAGTCATTGTAATATGTGCAAAAATTCAAATTCACGTATGTATATGCTAACAATATGCATGAGCATAAAAATGCAGTTTTCTAAATCTCTCATTGATCTCACATGCGTCGTATTTTTGGGTTCTAACTTTTAATATGAGAACGCAATATTACAATAATAATAATGAAGTTTCTCTCAATGATGGGAATTTTGTACCAAATGATAATTAGGATTAGTGGAGTTATAGCCGGTATCCTTCCGTAGACGATTGAATTTCGTTTTAGGTTTTTGTTTTCCTCTTCTTTTAAATTTACTTATATTTGATGTATATGTTAAATTTTATATATATAATGTAATTATAAATGTTTTATTTCAGGTTTAATTTTTACTTAATTGCTTTCTCATCATGAACTCTTCGATGTAAATTGTAACAGTTTGAGAGTTAAAAATATTTTTTTTATTAGATATTTTGATCTAATTATTATTTATTATATGATGAATTTGTATTATTGTATATTTTAAATACTTTGTATTATTCTTAATTTTATATTTGTATGATGATGATTGCTTTTTTTCATATTAATTGTGGTTATTATTTATTGTAAAATATATAAAAATTATTATTGTTTTATATTAACTGTGATTATTATTTATTATTATAAGTTTTGGAGATATGGTTGATGTAAATTTATAAAGTATATGATACAATTTTACAATATATCAATCGATTATTTGTAATTTTAAAAATAATTTAAAGTTTATTTCATAAATTTAAAAATTACCCGAAATGATAACCGATATTGACTAATACCAATACATTATTGTACTAAAATATAATCCAGTACTAAATTTAGTACAATATTCACAATATTATTGGTATAATATTGATGTAATGTAGTTAATCTTAATTTTATAAATGTTACACCTCAATGCCAATACCTAATTTCCCACGGAGAAGAGTGTCAGAGAGGAAACTGAGCAGAAGATGATAGGAGAAAGGAAGACTATTCCTTCTTATTCCTTTCCCATTTTCTCTTTACTCTAATTACGTGTAAAATCCATTGATTGAAAATGACACGAAGGATTAAACAAAGACCCTGTTTTAGGAATCTTGAGAACGACGGGTTTGGGTGGTCCATGTATCTCCAGCAAATTCCATGGTCTACACCACTTTTTGTTTCTCTTCAGTTCATGTACTTTCATTAGCTGAGACAAAAAGACATAGACGTTCTCACACCGTGCAGCTCCGGTTGCAAGCTTCGTTTTTTTTTTTGCTTCCGGTGACTGCCCTTTACCACAAAGATTACCTTTTTTTTTTCTTTCTGGTGACTGCACTTTCTCACGAAGTTTACCGCCTTTTTTGGCTTCCGGTGACTGCACTTTCCCACAAAGATTGGCCTTTTTTTGTTTCCCGTGACTGCACTTTCCCACAGAGCTTACTTTCTTTTTTGTATCCGGTAACTGCCCTTCTCCACAAAGTTTACGTTTTGTCCTGGCTTCCGGCGGCTGCACTTTCCCACAAGGATTCCCTTTTTTTGTTTCCGGTGACTGCACTTCCCCACAATTTTTTTGGTTTCCGATGACTATAGTCGTCAATAGAGTTTACTTTTTTTTTTCCCGGTGACTGCACTATCCCACAAAGTTTACTTGTTTTTTAAATTGTTTCCGGTAACTGAACTTTCCCACAAAGCTTCACCAAAGTGAAGGCTTGTTCACTTCTTATTTCATACTACAATCATAATGGCAAACAACGTTGACAGTTTGAATCCTGGAACTTGTCCTAGAACGAGCTCTGATAATCGTTCACCTTCTCTTCTGTCTTTCATTTTGAGAACTGACCAATCACGTCCAAAGGAAACACAACCCCACAATCTTGACACTCCCTTGATGTCGTTCCATGATCAATCTGACTCACAGTTGCAACAGATGTCTTCTGTTGATCAAACTTGTGGGATCGGTTCTGGAACTGCTCCTACAAGCTCTGGTCTATCAACTTCTCTTTTCTCCCACAATCCTGGGAGCGAGCAATCTATTAACGACAAGCCACTTAACTCCCTCGAAAATTCGTGGATGATCCTGAACACAGACTTTCCTGACTCTTATTGTGATCCATCGGAGATGGGGATGATGATGAATCAGCACGTTAACATGAAACAATCCGAAGACGAGTCCTTGTTTACATTGGAATCAGGAGGAGAGTTCGCCATGCCAGGAAGGAGTAATTCATGTGACATTAACAAGTGTTCCGGTACTGCAGATGCCCTGGCAACACCATGGTTAAATCCTGGTCCTGGTTATGTACAGAATGCTTTGACAGACTCCATGTATTCGAGCCAAAGCTCTGTTAACCTTTCTTCTTCTGTTATGGATGTTTCTAATAGTGGTAATGCCAACGGTGTTGTTGTTGACAATTGGTTTGAGTCATCGGCGGCTCAAAACGCGGCCTCCGAACTCCGGCATGTCGAGAAGAGGAAGGGTAAGATGTCAGTCGACAACATCAGTGACAGGGTGAGACACGATGTCTAACAATCTCCGTTTCATATGCATTTGATGAGCTAATTTATGAAATTTTATGAGTTTCATGACATTGGAGAATGATTCTTTGTGTTCTTTTAGAAGTTGGAAGAAATTTATTTAGTCTTTATCGTTGAGTTTATTACTAAAAAACAGAACTTGTTAGTTGCTAGGAACAATTACAGAATTGGTGCTATAGAGCTAATCCAAGAAAAGGAAAATAAATGCAGATAGATAATTTCTCTGATGGGTCAAGCTTGTTTTGTCCATCTGAGAAGATATTAGGTATTATAAGAGGTTAAGTAACTTTTCATACACATGCTATTGCTAGTGTAATGACTTATAGGTTCTACTCAACTGCCACTTCAATTAGGTGTATCATCTCTTTTTTGATGGTGCTTGGTATGTACAAAACTTTCCTAGATGATTGGATGAGTTAAATGTTTAAAGAAGTTAGGTTTCCAGTTACTATGAATTCTCACTGGGGTGATACTGTTATTGATTTGAAGAAATTGCTTGTGTCTAGTAACTACAAGTCCCGCAATGGCTGGCTCTGCAATCAGTTTTCTCTGAAAAAAGCTTGTCTGAGGTTTCCACTCTCCATTCCGAAGATCTGGGTATCATAGTTCAATCTTTGTTGTATAGAAACTAAAGTGTATTAAGTAGCTTTATCGTTTATGAGTGGTACTCTCAGGCCTCAAGTTTTGATGTTGCATCTGAGTGTTATTCCCAGACTTTAGTTAAGCATGTCATATGCAAAGGTTCTATCTTCATCTCACAGGCATAAAATTTGGTTTAATCACCCAGGATCTCTTTGTTTGATCCTGTTGTTTGTGGAAGAGCTGGTAATGTGAAAGGCGATTCAATTGCAGTAGTTTCTGATATCTTAAAGCATGATATTTCAGATTACTTCTGATGACCTGCATTTCTCATTTGCAGCGGTCATCATCAACAGAAACTGATTGTGATGAGGCAAATTCAGCAGATAGTAATGGGGATGAAGGAAAATCTGAATTGCCTGTTCACGTGGATGAAAGTCAACAAAATACCATTTTCTATGAACCAATAATTGGTATGGAGTTCCCTTCTGAGGCGGAAGCTTATAGCTTCTACACAGAATATGCTTCAAGAATTGGGTTCAAAGTCAGAAAAGCTAAGGTCACAAGAAGGCCAGATAAATCTATCAAAACAAGGTGTTTTTACTGTTCAAGGCAAGGGTTTAGGTTAAAGACGCAATGCAACAAGACACCCAAATATACAAGGAAAGAAACGAGAACAGGTTGTCCAGCCATGATCAAGCTTACAGTAGATGAAGGGCAGTGGGTGATATCTCTAGCTGAACTTAATCACAATCATGAACTTGGACATTCTGGTGGCAGACAAAATAGGGACTCCCGTGCAAGTGCTTCTGAAACTCACTCTGTTTGGACTACAAATGAAGTTGGAACAGCCAAAGACGATGAGATTGCAAGATGTGACGGTGCAAGTAGCAGAGATGACTGCAACTATTTGGGAGACAGGAAATTGACTAGTATAGAACCTAATGATTGCCAGAGCCTACTCAACTATCTTAGTCACTTGCAAACAAGAGACCCTGCATTTTTCTATACGGTGCAAATTGACAGAGCAAACCGGATTGCAAATTTTTTCTGGACGGATGGAAGGTCGAGGATGGACTATGATTGCTTTGGAGATGTTTTGGTTTTAGGTACATCACTTAGGATAAAAGAATATGATATGATCTGCATGCCATTTTTAGGACTCAATCATCATCAT
>JANTNU010545688.1:0-10911 GCA_024752395.1 Erythroxylum havanense
CAATGAATGCAGTGAAACCTATCAGTATGACCCATAATTACCAAAATACCCTTAATGACAGTAACGGGATGTTACACAAACAGTTACCTAACACCCAATAAGTTTTGATTAATTTCCAAATGCATAAAGAATATATGTGATTGATTTAGTATTTGGAGCAACTTTAATTGTCGCTATTTCCTTTACTTTGATATATATGCATTCCTCATTACCAATTATGAAAATGGAGATAACAAACTTATTGAGAATTTTAAAAGATTATACCCATACGTCATATAATTGATATAATAATTTCCAAATAGCTGATTTTTATTTTTAAGTTATTGGTAGCAAAAATGATTGCCGCAAATAATTTTTCTTCTTACTACTGATTTGAAATTATGCTTGTATTGTTATGGTCAATTTATGTTCTTACAAATATTTGAATATGGCTTAGTTATTTATATTTGTGTCATCTATCATAAAGTCTCCTAAAAAATTTGAAGTGGAGATGACTCCTTTTTTCATAATGATTTAAAAGTTAACTTGTTTTGAAATGCAATTAATTCATTACTGAAATAATAGATTACAATTATCCCTTAAATGTGCGAGCGTGAAAGTATTCCCCTAACTATCCTTTGTGTCTTACAAGAAATTGCATTATAGCCCTTGCATTATCCCAGCTTAGTCCTTTATAATCTCCACCTTGCTTTTATCCCTGGAGTAACTTGGGTGTACAATTGCCTAACTAATGCAACTAATCGTATATAAAGTAGGATCTTTTAATATAGGTGCTTTTAGTTTATTGGTTCAACTTCAAAAACCCTCATATTCCTCTCTTTCTATATGCAATATATACAAGCATAACTTAAATAACTTATTGTCACCTTTATTCCGTGATTGCAAAGCTGATGCCTAAGTAGTTATTCTTGAACAATTTATTACATTGCAATGGACTTCTAGGAGAACTATTATTTCACTCCATATAGTTTATGTATAAACATAGTTAAAATAGAAATGGATAACAATTTTTGGCTGAGCAAAATATGGCTTAATTTTGGCTTCGTATGTTGAATTTTAATAAGTCCTTAGTGGCAAGTCTTTCCCCAATTGCTAGCCAAAAAATGAGAGAGTAAGTAGGAGTCACCCTATTATCCTATACTAGCTTCCACCACTGGACTTTAATAGCAGATGTTCCCATTATCAAGTTCTTGCATGTTCGAATTGTGAAGTTTCCATCTTTGTTTGGCTCCATTAAAATATATCCACTTGGTTTAAGTCTAGTCTATAAGTTAGTACATTCCTATATATATTTAGGATGCCCCTACTGAGTGGCATGGCCAGGACCACTGATTCCTTCTAATGAGGGCTTGAACCTCAATTCTTGGTTGTATAACATTCCTTAAGACTTGAAACTTCCTTAATTTATACAGAGGGCCTAGCTCATACTAGTAGTTAAACTAAAAGGATTTATCTTTCCCAATAGGTATTTAAGTTACAAAAGACTGATAGTACCAACTGAAGCATACCTTCATAGCTCAAGAATTTGTTACACCAATAGTTAATTCTCTTAATGATAGATTTCATAAGAGATGTACACTCCTATGATGAAAATTTCCTTGTGGCAATAAGTACCCCTAAACACTTGAAGAAAGTGAGGATGGTCTTATTCCTATAGCAATGACCCTAATAGCCATTTGAAGATTAGTGTAAGTTGAAAGAAAAAGGTTAACTTTTGATTGAATTACAAGATGGATTAGATAGCTCCCTAAATCTTTCTAATAAGGAAACTAGAATTTTGATATCTTCAAAATTGGCTTTGCACGGTAGTAATAATTCATCAATAAATGATAATTTGGTGATTTTTAGCTTGTTACATCTATAATGGTTGGGGTTATTAGAGATACTTAAGCTAATTATGGATGTGAGCACTTTTATACCTACCACAAACAGATAAGATGACATTAGGTCACCTTGTCTTAGTCACATATTCACCTTGAAAATATTGGTTTTCTCCCTATGGACCATGATTTCATATGAAGCATTAGTGATATGAACCCATTTGATGAACTTCAAAGGAAAACATATTGCGTGCATTGCATGTATAATAAAATTCCAATTAGTGGAATCATATGCCTTAGCAAAATCAACTTTGAGTATACAACCTTTTTATAGATTTATTGGAGTTGTAAACCTTAAATAATTCTTGATATAGTCGTATATTATTACTAATTGACCATCCTTACACAAATGCAACTTAAATATAACTAATCAATCCACTCAAGAATTCCTTCATTTTGTTTGCAAGTAGTTTTCAGATGATCTTATAAATAACAACTCAACAAGTAATAAGTATAAAATTTATCAATGTGTTGGCATTGCTAATTTTGATCACTAAACAAATGTATATTTTATTCCATTCAGTGAGCATTCTAGAGTTGTTAAAGAACTCTTTTACAACTTTGAAGAACGTATCCCCAACCAAGTCCCATGTTTGCTAGTAAAACCTCCCATTAGACCCATTTAAAATAGTTGCCTTATTATAGTGGATAAAAAACATTGCATTTTTTTAAATTTCCTTATCACTAATGCTCTTCTATAATTTCTTCACATTGCATTAGCGTAAGTGTTTTGATTGACCTGAATGCTTTTGGAGACATATGGAAATTTTTGTTGCTTAATCCTAGCAGGTGTTTGAAGTATTTATAAGCCTCTTTATTTAGCATCTTTTGATTTGTTATTAGATCTCCCTCACTATTTTACAAAGAAGCTATATGGTTTCTATCTTCTTTCCTAGATTGAATTGAAGTAATATTTTGTACATCCTTCTCCTTCCTTAAGCCACAACATTCTAGATTTTTGTCTCAAATGAGAGGTGGCATGCTCTAGGGATGAGTTATACTCATTGATCAGATGGGGTTCTTATTTCTTGAGGTATGGATCACTAGTTTTCAAAGATGCTTCCTTCTAACATTTAATCATAGCTTCTAGGTCCCTTATTTTCTTTATCTGTATAGGATCTTACTGATTCCTTTACAAGTCTATTAGGTGAGATTTGATGAATTTTAATTTTTGTAGGCAAATGTATGCTTGTGACCCTCTTATGTTGGCTCTAAGACCTTTACGAATAGCCTCTTTGTACTCAGGGGAAGCTATAAGAATACTGAAAATCATCAAAGGTGTCTTCCTTTTAATATTCCTGCATCAACATATGCAGTGATTGGTGCGTAGTCCGAGATTATTTGACTCCCAAAGTAAGTATGAATCTTATGGAATTGATGTAGCCAATTAGGATTAATTACCACTTATCCTTTTCTTTTATAGGTACCATTCACCTTAATGTTTGTTGTTCCAAGTGGAAAACCTCCCTAAAAATGTCAAGTTAGTAAGCCTAAAGTTTTTGGTGAAATTATATAATTTAAGTTCTTTATATTGCTCCATTTCCCTCCTCTTGAAGCTTCCCCAAGTTGAGAATGGAATTAAAATTGTCCACTGTAGACCATGAATGAGATATTCATGAACTCATTAATTCCAATTCACACCATAAAAGTTGTCTTTGTACTTGCCAATTAGAAGCATAAATCACTGTGACTGCAATGTAATTTTGTGACTTCATACATGTAATCTCATAATGCAAAAGCTGATATGAGGAATTTCATTTGGTTGAAACCAAAATAAGGAAGGATCATGTATATGCTTGTGTTTCTTAAACAAAAATTTGGAGGTTTTGTCTAACCATAAAGCACATATTTATGGTAGAATTATAGTTACTTTTAATCTTATCCTTGATGACCAATTGTCTATTTAGGCCATTTAAGCCTATCACATTCCATATTAAGAACTTTTTAAGTATTATTTTTACCTAATTTTTTCTCTTTGTTTTCTTAGTAATAGTGGTTGCACTGCTTTCAGAGATGATGAAATATATGTTTTCCTATCCTAGTTTCCTTCCATAGGGTTTTCTTTTACAAATTGGGATCCTTATTCTTCGTAGTCTTTCCTTCTAGTTTAGGAACTTTTGGGTGATAAAGTATTTTTTTTCCTCTAATGTTTTTCCTTCCTCCTAGTTTTGTGGATAATTTACCTTCATATTAATATCTCTTGATCATTATTAATATGAATCACTTTTTCACTACTACGATCAATTATTTATAGCTCTTTGTTTGTTAAACTCTACTACATATGACTTTATGAAAGTTTGAATACACATTGCAAACCTCCTTGCTTTTATGGATCCATTTTTGTCTATCCTCTTTTGCCTTAAGTTTTCACATGTAAGTGACTCTCACCACATCCTCAACCAAGTTTCTCTACTCCTCTAGCTTCATTATCACTACCATATCTATAAGGAAGCTATTTAGATTCACCTTAACATAGGTTTGGCAATGCTAATCCCCCTAAGCATGGTTGTTTTGCCATCCATTATTATTAGTTTTCCAATCTTACCGGCCAAGTAGCTGAGTCCTTCAACTGACCAATATTCCAAAGGCACCTTATGAAAATTTACCCAAATAGGAATGAATTTCACTATTGATTTTTCTAGCTTAGCTCCTAGACTCCACTTCTTCATAAATAGTGTTTGAACTTGTATATGCCAAGGTCCTACATAAGTAATTTTATGGCCTTTGTCCTTTGATGTAAATTTAAAGATGAACAATTTATTTTTATTAACCAAAGTTTTTCCTAGTCCTAATTGATTCTAATTATTATTAGCCCACTGTTGTACTGTAAGAAATGTCGTCTTTTCTAGAAAACAATCCAACCACTAAAAAACACCATTTTTTTTGCTCCCATTTGGAGCACCTCCAATAGGGGGCACCTGATTCATATATGATCTTTGAGGGTATGGATCTCAATGTTTCAAAGTCGATAGAATTGCCTACAACTTTTCTCCAAGTGGCTTTTAGCTCTTTTGTCTACTTAGCAGACTCCATTTCTTACTATCAGGCTGGCCTTCAGTCCAGTGAAGGTGGGGGATCCCATGGTGAAAACATCATAGGTTGAAGATCTTGGTTCTGATAAGGGTTTGAATGTTGTTTAATAGTAAGGATATTCATTCCAATAATAATAAAATCAGAATGGAAAAGACACGAGTTAACAAAAGTTACATGGGTAACTATTTAGGGAAAGTGTAAATATGAAGTTAACAAAGAATCAAGTTTAATGGATGGTTTAATATAGAGAGTGGTAGGAGTGTCTCTTTCTATATAATGAGATTAGTGATTTGCTTATGATGAACTAAAGAATTTGTATAGATGATAACTTTGATTATTGCTTTTTTTATTATTGTTGTTATTTTTTTTATAGTATCATGTTTACTATAGTTCTTCCTCCCTTTCTTTTTCTTTCCTTTTTCACCTTCACTAACTTGTAGTTTATCTTGCAAATCACCCTCAAGTGAGCCTTCCTAACTCATGAGTCTTTTTGCTCTTAAGTCTATAAATATTCAACATTTTTGTCAAAGTATTATTTAAAAAATGGTTAAAATTCTCTAAAGTTAAAATTGTTATCTCAAATCTTTATAAAACAATCACAAAAATTTACTGAATAACTTTAGAATTAGAACATTTACCTCCAATCAATTTACCCTACTAACGATACTAAGAAGTCCTTCAAAATATTCTTTTACAATTTTTGACTCCATTTTTTATATCCAATCTCCCTAATCAAATTCAACACATGCATCTTTTTGACTATCTCATTACTTCTATACTCTTGTTTAGTTTCAAGTATGATACACCCTTAAATTGTCACCATCTTTAAAAAAATAATTTTGACATCAACTTATTAAGCTAGGCACTCGAATTAAGTTAAAAAATGAGAACATAAAATAAGAATTGAATTTTTTGAAATAATTTTGTTAGAACTAGCACATATTATACACAAACTTTAGAGTTGATTTTTTTTTAATCTTGCTCATGACATACGGCATTACTAAAAAAACAGTTAACTAACTGCAAGCTTTCCTCAAAGGGAAAGTGAATTTTTCAAATGAGTTCACTCCATTAGCAGACTTTTGGTCTTGGAGTAATTAAGCATTTAAATCCACAAACCGCTTAGCCCCTTAATTTCAGAAGACATACAATGACTAAAGGAGTAGAGAAAACTTGTAATAATACTGTTAAAACATATCTCGATCATTGCAGTAACTTCGACAAATCATTGAAGCATAAGCATGACACTATAACTATATGTTATACTTCGATATTAGAAAAAAAGAAAAAAAGAAAAAAACTCTTATTTCTTATTATCACAAGTTATAGTGAAATATCAAAATATTTGGATAAAAACCAAAAATGTTAAATACTACTTCGCCAAAACTTACTAGTTTTATTAACTTACCATTGTGTAACGGTGGCTCGTTGTATATCCTTACTAGAATCTAAAAGATTTCGCTTCCTCATCCAGGCATTGGAGCGTAGATATTTTCGTGATCCCAAAATTTTAAACTTGTTCGGAAACAAACTAAAATCTTACTGGAGAGCATTGCCCTTTGCAGATAAATCAAAGTTATTCGGTTTAATTGTATGATTGCTATTCCTTGCTTGTAATCGTTATGTTTAGTTTAATGCTCCTACAACATTTTCTATATTTCAGTAGTAAAATTAAAAAATTTTAATTCACTGATGGAATTGGAAAAAATCTTTTACAATTTGATGTCTTTTGATAATAAATATTGGACATGTACAGGTAAACCTTGAAAGGCTTTCAATCCACCTATGATTCATCTCCTTCCTACATCAAGTCATCAACATGTGAAATGAAATCCTTGAAATGTATGGATGTTCACTTCAATGAGTTTCGACAAAACTTGAGTTCCTGAAACTGAGCAGTAACTTCAGTGACTTGACCACTCTTTCTGAAACAATTTTCGATCAAACAAACCTACAGTTACTTGATCTGAGTAGCAATGAGATACGAGCTCTTGCTGACTACTTAACTTAACTTTGACGAAAATCCATTGGTCATCACTCCAAAGAATGTGATGAATATGTTACAAATAACATAACATATCTTGTATTCCACCTACAATTTTAACATGGGACTGCGTAATTCATATAACAAGTACAACACAGGGTAGCGAAAAACCTGACAATTAGTTCTGCCCTTTTTTTATTGCTTAAAACTCTTGACAAGGATTGCTTGCTGTATCATTAACAATGTTTTATGCACGTGACAAGGAAGTTGCCATTGGCTCAATTTTAGGGCTTGGTCGTGTTAGAAAACAGAGACAGAGATGAAGAGACTCAAAAAAAAAATAAAAATAGAGAAGCTATAATGAAAAGCTCTTTTATTCATTGTCTGTCATTTTCATTAAACCAGAAAATTAGTTATACAGAAATACAAGTCGACTTTTAGACTTACCAAGAAACTAAATAAATCTTTTAAGAAACAAAGGATGTCAATGGTCAGGTCGAACCGGGCCACTCTTGGGTCGCCCAAGTTAACCCTCAGGTTGGGTAGCCAGTGGACTAGCTTGACCAATTCTTGATATTTAAAAAATTAAAAAATGACACCGTTTTTATCATTCTGATCAGGCCACTAGTAGGGTCAGACTCGGCCTAACCTTGACTCGTGGCTTAGTCGGGCTAAACAATTTTGTTTTGTGACTCGATCAACCCGAGCCCTAATCGAGTTGGGTCAGGCTATAATTGACACAAACTTATAGATAATAACACATTTATTTTGAGTTTACACTCCCTCTTAAACTCAAAATCTAGATATGTCAAGACTTGTTCTTAATCTTACAAAATCTTCAGCCTTCAATGCCTTGGTAAATATGTCTGTAATTTGATTATGAGATTTCACATACTTGAGCTACACTTCCTTCTTGCTGATATACTCTCGTATAAATGAAACCTTGTTTTTATGTGCTTGCTCCTATCATGTAAAATAGGATTTTTTTTCCTAATGCAATTGCAGCTTTGTTATCAACAAAAATCTCAGTAGCTTCTTGTGAAGTATACATCGTTTTTAACAATTTTCTCAACCATACAACATGATAAACACAAGAGTAGCAGCTATATACTCTACTTCATGTGTTGAAAGAGTTATGATGGGTTGCTTCTTTAAACTCCAAGTAAATACAACATCTCCAATTCTAAACAGAAAACCAGTAGTATTTCTTCTATTATCACCATCACCTCCCCAATCACTATTGTTATACCCAACTAGATTGCAATTCTTGAAAGATGAATAAAATAAGTCATAATCAAGAATTTCTTTAACATATATCAAAATCCTTTTACCAGCCTTAAAATGAGTGATAGATGGAGACTCCATATATCGACTAATAATTCTAACTTTATAAAGAATATCAGGTCTAGAACAAGTCAAGTACCTTAAGTTTCCAACAAGCTTTATATACAGAGTTGAATCCACCTTTTCACCATCATCAAATCTTGATAGCTTTACTCCACATTCAAATGGTGTAGAAGTCGGTTGACAATTTTCCATGTTGAATTCTTTCAAAATCTCATTGCATAATTTTTTTATGAGACAAAAATGCCTTCATTAGATTGCTTCACTTCAATTCCAAGATAGTAGGACATAAGCCCTATATCAATCATCTCAAATTTTGCAGTCATCTCCTTCTTAAATTTATCAAATAAGGCTGAATTGTTTCCTATAAAAATTAAGTCATCAACATTCAACAAACAATTAACATATCACCATTCTCCTTTTTCTTCACATAAAGACCATATTCATGTGGACATTTTATGAACTCCTTTTGAGCAAAGTAATTATCAATGTGGTTATACCAAGATCTTGGTGCTTGCTTTAAACCATTTAAGGCCTTCTTCAACTTCACAATTTATCTTTATGACCTTTGACAACACATCTAGGAGGTTGTTCAATATAAACACTCTCTTCCAAGTTTCCATTCAAAAAATGCATATTTGAGATCCATTTGATAAATTCTCCATTTGTTTTGTGCAATCAATGCCATGATTAATCTAATTGTTTCCAAATAAGCAACTAGAGCAAAGACTTCATCATAATCAACGTCTTGTTGTTGGTTATTGACAGCACGTATCGAATACACTGCAAAATTTACCTGACTCTGCACACTAAAATTTGTAGTTTTGGTAAGTCGGGATCGAATCCACAGGGAATGTTCGGTTAATTTTCGTACTGAAAATAATTGATGCAAGAAAAGTATATGGGGGGTTTTTGGTTTTCGACCAATTCAAAAAATTAAAGTAAAATTAAACTATCGGAAACAAATTAAAACGAACAATCAAAAATGAGAAAAGTGTCGAGTATAAATAAGGTCCGGTTCTAGGGTCAATCTCGGCCTAAGCACAATTAAGCATATTCCCCCATTCTAAAGTCTTTACAATTCTTTTCGGACTATTGATCTGAGACTAATAGAACAGTCTACAAATCCCGGTTTTCCCTAAAATTAAATTTAATCAAGATACGATCATTAATTAAACCTAACCACCGAATAACCTAAGATACGATCTCTAGATTCAATTTGGCAGTCGCATTACGAATTGGAAAACGATTAACATAGGCAGTAACCTCACACGCTCGGGTTATCTAACCTAAGTCATGTTGTTCTTAATGATTAACGATCGTTAGATGCTACTCACAAATATTAAAAGTAATGATTACGGATTACAATTAATATTTTAGCAATAGGTTCGAAATAAAAATATCAAAATATTATATTAAGATCATTAATTTCAAAACCATCCAAATCAATACCAACAACACTACAATCTGAAAATAAATCACAACTTTAAAATGACAAAAATAGCTTAATCGTGACTTGACGTCGATATCCCCATTGAACCGGTGTCGAAAAGTTAGCCTTCTACTGTCATTTTTATGCTCCAAAAACGGGTCATACTTGTCATGTAAAATGGCAGCCCAAGTTACCTTCCTCTACCTTTAATCCTCACGGTGAGACAGGTGAAGTGTAGAAACAAAATCTCCAGTAGCTCCTAACGTCGCCTCCACTGTCACTTGTTCCCTTGTTCTTTGTTTTCTCTGCGTCAATAGCTTCTCCACGTTCTTCTCCTTATTCTGCCGCCACTGTTCCTCTTAGCCTCTTACTGTCGTTGAAAAGACAAATAATAACTGCCTATTAAAACCCTTCTTTTTGGCATTAACGTTGTAACGCAGTACGCTGTGCAACGTAAAGCTTCAAACACAGCGTGCTGCGTTTAACGCATCGTACGCTGCGTTGCTGTGTGAAACACAGCGCAAAGCCAATGGTTTTTTTTTGTTGCAATCAACTTGGTAAACAATTATACTCCAATTTTGTTTTAGAAAATCTTGTCGTTTTGGTCTCAAAAATATATCAACAAATCCAACCTAGCAGTCAACATAAATTAAACACAAATTGAGCATTTTATCATAAAATAGGATTGAAATCACATTTAAATGCAAAAGAAAATATAAGATAATTCAATCCTATTAAATACCCCCACACTTGGTTCTTGACCGTCCTCGAGCAAATCTTCAAAATCAAAATCACATATTAAAGATTTAACTCATTCTCCACATTTCTTAAGAATAGATGGTCATAAGTGAAGGTGAACGACTTTCATATCCTAAGCAAAAACTCGACATTCAAGGCTTTTACTCATGATCTATCAAAATTCAATATCTTCAAAAATTGAGCGATCTAATGGTAGACTCGAAAAATGTGTTTAATTAAAATATAATCATGGGTACACTCAGCACCGTTCATAATCATGACAATCCATAAACTTTGCATATCATTTCATTTCTCCACCACTAATGTTCACATGCAAAATCCTGAATCAAAGGACTTTTCTAAGGTTGTAATGTAGGTAAGGGTGAGGTGAGATATATTTGGATCAAGTAGCATGAAAGTCACCAAAGCTAGTGAAACAACGCAACACTCATCAAAAACTGGGTACCGTCAGCTATGACAAATGCAACAATTACATTTCA
>JANTNU010550096.1:0-10877 GCA_024752395.1 Erythroxylum havanense
TTTAAAAACTCAAACAACACCTCTTTTAATTAACATTATCTTTACATTCCATCAATGTAAATACATCATAGTATTTAACTATTTATTTTAATTAAACCTAATATCTCTTATTCAAATAAATAATGAAATTTAATATACTTATATGATTAAACCAAAATAAATGGGCCACATATAATGAAATTATCTAACACTATTATCATGCCCCTTCATTTCCCTAACTGCTCCAATAAACTATATTTTATCGCTTTCTATCAAAAATTAAATTACCATTAGTATTGGCAAAATTGGCCCATTAATCTAATTTAATCAGCCTAGCCTAAATCGAAGTCTAAAATTTTCATAAAATAATGCCATTTTTAATTTTAAAAATTTTATAAAAAAATCCGATCAGGCTTTGAATTGTCTAACCTTGATTAGGCTCAAATTAGAATCTAAAAACCTTGAATATGATCAAACTTCAGATCAACCCGGTTTGAACATAAAATTTCAGGTTGAACTCCAAGCTTGATCGTCGGTTGTCATCATTAATTGCCACCACAACCTTTGTACTCTTTTTTTACATGTCTACCTTGAACTTCTCCTTACAATTCTGATCAACCCATCTAATTTTACACTACAGAAGTCTAATTTGGAACAATTTTAGTTTCTTCCTAAAATTATCATCTCTAACATATATAAATACCAAGAAGAACATGCCTATCCTCTTGCCAAAAAACAAAACCATAATAAAAATGGCAATTCAAACCTCCTCAATTTTTCTTCTACTCTTCAGTCTTGTCGTTGCACCATCTTACGGTGCTGGTTCATTTAAACGGACTGATTTTCCAGAAGGTTTTGTTTTTGGGACAGCATCATCTTCTTACCAGGTAAAAAGAAAAATAAATTTAAGGTTAGTAATTAAGGTTATTTTTTACTTTTCAGGAGAGTTAATTGACATTAAAAAAATTATTTCTATATATATATAGTATGAAGGCGCAGTCAATGAAGGCGGCAAAGGACCAACATCATGGGATAATTTTACTCGGAGATATCCAGGTTTGAAAGTGCTTTATAGAAATATCATGTCTGAGTTTATCTTTCGTTTTAGTGATATTTTATGAGAATGGTGACAAGCGCCAGATGATTATCACATTTGAAGAAATTCTTTATAGTATAAATTATATATTTTGAGTTATTATTGATCTAATATGAACGTAATTATAAAAAAATGGGAGTACTATAATTTACAAATTTTAATAATAATTTAGATATATATTAAGGTTGATTATACTAGAGCCTTTGTTATTTGATCTTTTTAAACAATTATTATTGACCTCATTATAATAATTATCATATTTTTAATTACCATACAAATTACTCCTTGCTATTTTATTAATTTTCTATTCATCTAAATTTCTTATTAGAACTTATAAATTTTAGTACTACCTTATTTGGAGTGAAAAATAGATGAAAATTAATAGAATATGATGAACAAAGTTGTATAATAATTAAATAATATTATAAAATTAAATAGTATCCTTCAGATTATAAGAACTAAAATTAAAAAAAAAAAGCTTAAACTACAGGAATTTCCAGTTGATTTAATCTATATAGTACTAAAATGGGTATATTTTTTTTTAAACATTAGCATTTCTTCCTCTTTTAGTTCAATTTTAAAATGAAAAATTAAAAAAAGAAAAGGCTCATATAAATTAAATCCTTAGGCATTCAATTTATAATTTTGATGAAATTTTTGTGTGTTTAAAGGAAAGAATCGATTATATATCACCATCAACATCTATTTGTAGTCCTGCTGAGACATGGGATCTAGAGATATTCGATAGTACACAGTCGTACTCTTACGTAGTAAAGAGGTCGTGATGTGAAACTTTAAATTAGAAAACTTATTTATTTATTTAATGTGTTTTACTTTTATTAGGACTACAAGGAAGTTTTTATCCTTGTTATTAGGTTCTAGGTCATTATAACTCATATAAAAACTTCTTTGTTACATTGCAGAATGACCTTTTGCCTATTTTCAATCAAAAAAACTTTATTTCTCTTAAAGTTTTCGTCTACTTTTTGAGTTCTTTATAGATCTTGGATTAGATGTACGTTTTCTGTACTCTTGGATTAGAGTGCTGCGTTCCAGGTGGTATCAAAACCTTGAAAACCCAAGGTTTGTTTGTCTGACAATAACCAACATCAACGACAATATTTGTGGGTTACTCAAAGTTTGGGAGTCAATTTGCAATATGGAACAACAAGTAGCGTTGATTCAGGACCAGTTACAAGCGTTGTTGCGAGAAGACAACACAAGAAGAATTGAGGAACTAGTTTTTAGGGAAGGTGACCCTGCGAGGCATCCTCAAATTCAAAATCTCGTGTCATGGAATCATGAAAATAGCTCCAATGATTGGAAAGCAAAGACGAAGAGGAGACTATGAATATAAACTTAAGGTAGATATCCCATCTTTTAGCGGAAATTTTAATATTGAAGGCTTTCTTGATTGGTTAGCAGAGGTAGAGACATTATTCGATTATATGAGATTCTAGAAGACAAAAAAGTGAAGTTAGTGGCCTACCATCTAAAGGGGGGCTTCCGTATGGTGGGAGCAGTTGTGGGAGTCAAAAAGGAGAGAAGGTAGAAATCTAGTTTCTTCGTGGAGCAGGATGATGTAGTTGCTTAGAAGGAGATTCTTACTATCAGATTTTGAGCAATATATTTTTTACGCATAACAACAGTGTCATCAAGGCGGTTGTAGCGTCCATGAATATACAACAAAGTTTTTGAAGTTGGCAGCCCACAATTAGTTGTTTAAATCTTAACCTCAACAAACCTCATACTACTTGAGAGGGTTGAGATTGAATATATGGGAAAATATAGGAATCCAGATGATGCTTACAGTGCAAGATGCGAGAAATTTAGCTATGAAAGCTGAATCTATACTGAATGAGAAGCAATGGAAGTTTAAGCGCTATTCAGGTGAAAAGAGTCTAGGCGATAAAGGAAAGGAGGTGGTTACTGCAACCCCTACAAGGAGTAGTGTTGGCAAGGGAAGCATTAATGGCGGAAGATCAAACAAAGTAGCTCCAATAACTTCCAAACACACCAAGCCGTATACTAAACCAACTTAATCAAAGTGTTACAGATGCGACGAGCTAGGAGGACACAAATCTAATAAGTGTCCAAAAAGAATAGCATTAAACATGGTGGAACAACAAGAAGATGAAGATGAAGAGGAAGTGTGCGGTCCTGAAGGTGATGGTTGGAAACAACAGGGAGAAGAGGATGAGGAGATGTATGTGTGTGCCATCAGAAGACTGATGATATCCCGCAAGGAGTATGGTGATTTGCAAAGACATAAGCTCTTTCGCATGAGATGTTTGGTGCTAAGAAATTTATCATTGATGGAGGGGGTCAGGAAAATATTATAAATGTTATAAGTGTAGCTATTGTGAAAAAGTTAAAGTTGATTACCGAGTCACATCCAAATCCTTATAGCATTGGGTGGATCGAGGAGGTTGGATAGATTCTGGTTAAAGAACGATGTAAAGTTACTTTCTTTATTGGAAAGTATTAGGATGAGCATTATTTTGACATAGTAGAGATGGATGCATGTTAGATCCTATTGGGAAGACTATGCCAATTTGATATAAATGTAATGCATTAGGGAAGAAAAATACATATCATTTTGTAAAAGATGGCGTAAAGTATACTTTAGTACTTATCAGTGGCGTGAAGTCTCAAGGAAAAATCCAGAAACCTTTGTTACAGGTAGAGAATAATCGAGATAAATTTATTAGTGAGATGAAAGAAATAAAAGAGGTGCATCTATTAATGGTTAAAGGCGAAAAACTAGTAGAAAGCAAGCCCAAGCCTATGGTACCTCAAGAAATGCAATCTATTATTGGAGGAGTTTGCAGAAGTGACTCCAGACGACCTACCATAGGGATTATCGCCTATGCGCAATATTCAACACCATATTGACTTGATTCCAGGAGCCAGCTTGCCTAATCTGCCTCATTATAGGATAAGCTCAAAAAAGAATAAGATTCTACAAGAGAAAGTAGAGGAGCTGATAAGTAAATGCCATATTCGGGAGAGTATGAGTCCATGTGCAGTGTTAACATTATTTATGTTGAAGAAGGATAGGAGTTGGAGGATGTGCCTTAACAGTAGAATGATCAACAAAATCACTATTAGCTATAACTTTTCCATTTTGAGACTTGATGATATGTTGGATCAGTTGAGTAGAGTCATTATTTTCTCTAAAATTAATCTTCGGAATGGATAACATCAAATAAAAGTAAGGCTTGAAGATGAGTAGAAGACAACCTTCAAGACAAGGGATGGTTTATATGAGTGGTTGGTCATGCCTTTTGGATTATCCAACACACCTAGCACTTTTATGCGTCTTATGAATCTGGTGTTGTGACCTTTCATCGGTAAGTTTTTGGTTGTTTATTTTGATGATATTCATATCTATAATAGATCTATTGAAAAGCATGTGAGCCATTTAAGGCATGTATTCGAGGCTTTAAGAGAAAATCAATTGTATGCCAACTTGAAGAAATGCCTATTTATGTTAGAGAATTTGTTATTCCTCATATATGTTATTGGAAAAGATGGCATCCGAGTGGATGAAGATAAGGTAAAGGCCATTAGAAATTGGCCTACACTGAAAACCGTTAGAGATGTGAGGAGTTTTCATAGTTTGGTGACGTTTAATAGGAGATTTATTAAGAATTTCAGTAGCATTATAGCTACTATTACAGACTGTCTGAAGAAAAGGAAGTTTAGATAGGAAGAACAGCAATAACAAAGCTTCACCCTTATCAAGGAAAAACTATGTACAACACTGATCGAAGCCTTACCAGAGTTTGAAAAGTTATTGAAGTGGAGTGTGATGTGAATGGGATAGGTATCAGGGCAGTATTATCCCAAGAGAAAAGACCTGTGGCATACTTCAGTGAGAAACTAAGCGAGGCAAGGCAAAAATAGGCTACCTATGATAAGGCGTTCTACACCATTGTGAAGGCTTTAAAGACATAGGAGCTTAATTGGAAAGGAGTTTATTCTTTATACCAATCACCAAGCATTGAAGTATTTGGGAAGTCAGAAGCAGTTGAGGATCAAGATGCACGCTAGATGGTCAGCTTAGATTGATAAGTTCCCCTATAAACTTGTCCATAAAGCTGGGAGAAACAATGTAGTAGCCATGATCAGAATGCTAACAATTGAGATTGAAGGTTTCAAATACTTGAAAGACTTATATGTTGACGATGAAGACTTCAAAGGAATATGGCAAACTTGTCAAAGAGACAAGTCATATAAAGACTACCACATTCATGATGGGTTTTTTATAAGAGGTAACCAACTATGCCTCCCGCAGACATCAATGAGGGAGAAGGTAATTAGAGACTTACACAGATGAGGGTTAGCTAGACACTTGGGCGGAGACAAGACACTTGAGGAGGTACGTAAAAGGTATTTTTGGCCTAAATTAAGGAGAGGCGTTTCTATTCTTTATAGGTGCCAGATTTGCCAAACTTATAAAGGTCATAAATCAAACGCAGGTTTATACATGCCATTACCTGTGCCTGACAATATTTGGGAAGTCCTTTCCATGGACTTTGTACTAGGTTTACCAAGAACACAAAGGCGCATGAATTTAGTTTTCGTGGTGGTTGACAGATTCTCTAAGATGGTGCACTTTTTATCATGTAAGAAGACAACAGATGTGACAACCATTGCTAAACTGTTCTTCTGAGAAGTGGTGAGCCTCCATGAGGTTCCAAAATCAATTATTTCTGATAGAGACACTAAGTTTTTGAGTCATTTCTGAAGAACTTTATGGGGTATGTTTGATTCATCCTTGAAGTATAGTAGCGGTCGATCTCCTTTCTCCGTGGTTGACACTAAGGTACCAAATCATGTACTAGACCTTATTCAGTTACCTAAAAATGTTAACATCCATACGAGTGCAGCTAAATTTGCTAAAGAAACCCAAGAAATACAAGTAGAGGTGAAGAAACGACATGAAAAAGCTAATACGAAGTATAAGGCTAATATGGACCCACATAGGAAGAATCAAGTGTTTGAGGTGGAGATGAAATAATGGTGTTTATAAACAAGAAGTGAATTACCGAACATCATCACAAGTTAAAGGCCAAAAAGTATGTTCCATTCAAGATCGTGAAGAAAATAATGACAATGCATCATATGTCATTCAGTTACCTTCGTGGATGGGAAATATCAACCCAACCTTTAATCTTACAGATGTTTATTCCTACTTATCGGAGTGTAAGTTAGGTTATCCAGAGCATAACTCGAGATCGAGTTCTTTACAAGTAAAGGGGACTAACGTGGAGCTTTAGATTAGAAAATCTATTTATTTATTTTGTTTTATTTTTATTAGGACCACAAGAACATTTTTATCCTTGTTATTAGGTTCTAGGTCATTATAACTCATATAAATACTTCTTTATTGTATTGTGGAATGACCTTTTGCCTATTTTCAATCAAAATACTCGATTTCTCTTAAAGTTTTCATCTACCTTTTAAGTTCTTGATAGATCTTAGATTAGATCTGCGTTTTTTGTATTCTTGAATTAGAGTACTGCGTTTTCGCACTGCGTCAGGTTGTTTTTGATAAAATATTATTTTCCTTCATGTATGCTTAAAATTATTATGTTGTTTTTTTCTAAATTATAATTTTATTTTTTAATTATTTTTAATTGTAAATGTTGACATTACAGAGAGAATAAAGGATCATACAAATGCAGATGTGGCTCCTGATTTTTATCATCGCTACAAGGTATAGTATAAAATAATAATTTGGTTCTCTAAATTAAGCATAATGGTCCATTTTTTTGGAATTTTCAATTATTAAACAGATGGATTATACTTGATTTATTTTATTTCAATACAATTTTAACCTATACATATTTTTATTTAGAAAATTGCACTATTTTTAATTATTAAAAAGCATAACTCTATCATTTATGAATAGTTCGTACTCTTAAAATAATTATACTTTTTCATGATGCATACCTTTTGCATTAACATTAGATAATTAATTTCACATTCTGTTGTTTACTTTGTTATAGGAAGATGTTGCTCTGATGAAAAATATGGGATTAGATGCATTCAGATTTTCAATTTCATGGGCAAGAATACTTCCAAGTATGTATAGATATTTTAGAGATAAGGATCATAATTAATTTCTCAATCTTAAATAATAACAATTACCGAAAATATCAATTAGTTTTGTGAATTTTTTTGAGGCTATAAGCGAAAATTCAATTATTGGTTTTATAATTTCTACAAAATGATTAATAATTCATTATCACAAATTTATTACATATTATGTCTCATTTTCTTCTTTAACTTAAAATGTTTTTTTTAATTCAGAAGGAAAGCCAAGTGGAGGAGTCAACAAAGAAGGAATCCAATTTTATAACAACCTCATAAATGAGCTCCTAGCAAATGGTACCTATGCTTCAATCTAATAAATGATATTTATGGAAAAAAAACTTATCCAATTTTGATTTTTTTCAATCTACTAATATCTGGTAGGGATAAAACCTTTTGTCACTCTCTTTCATTGGGATCTTCCACAAGCTTTGGAGGATGAATATGGAGGTTTCTTGAATGCTAAGATTGTGTAAGTTACCTTGTACTATCTCCCAAACTTGAGCTAGTTTAAGTTGACAAGTCACACTTTCTGTTTTGATATAGTGTAAGAAAAGTTCTAATACCATCATCAATCAATCATGGATTACAATTAATTTTTTGAACTCAATATTGTGTTTGTGGTTGGTCCGTTATCGTAATTTGGGGGTTTTTCACTTAAAATCTGTGTGTTCATTATTATTCTCTCAGTCCTATTTTAGTTGCGAACCTGCTCTAATCCGGTCGATTTTTACAACATGAAGTTCGATCCAGTTTCCTAAGTCAAATTTTGTTTCACTCATTTTTTTTATAAAAAAACATATGCTGATTGGAATGTTCATTATACAGGGAAGATTTTCGTAATTATTCTGATATATGCTTCAAAGAATTTGGTGATAGAGTCAAGAACTGGTTAACAATAAATGAACCAACCACTTTCACTTTACAAGGCTATGCCACTGGTGTTCAAGCACCTGGTAGATGTACACCATTACCACCAAGAACTGCCAACTGTACCGAAGGTGATTCAGGAACTGAGCCATACATTGTAGGTCACAACATCCTTCTTGCTCATGCAGCTGCTGTCCAATTGTACAGAGAACAATATCAGGTTCAACACATTTTTATATATCTTTTATTGTTCTAATCCATTAAATCAATTTTGTGCTCTTGGAATCAGTTTAGGGTTTTGAAAAACATATCAAATTTGAATTTATTGCAGAAAACTCAACAAGGTCAAATAGCACTCACTCTAGTATCAGATTGGTTTGTACCAAAAACTGATTCTGAAGCTGACAAAATAGCTGCAGAGAGAATGGTGAATTTTACTTTAGGATGGTGAGTTTTTTATATTACTCAAAGATAAGGAGGTTACTAGCAGTTAAACTAATTTTAAAAGAACTATTTATCTTTAAAATTAACGGTTTTAATTGTTTAAAAATTTCCTTCTTTTAAAATTTCATAAAAAATAGTAGTAAGATGCACATAGCATAAACAAAATATGTAGACCAATTAAGTAAAGTAAATAGCTATCAAACTCAACTATTTAATCTCGCTTGATCTAATTAAATTTCACTTAGAATTTAAAGTTAAAAAATTTTAGTCGAATTTTAAAGTTAAAGTTAAAATGTTCCTTCCTCCTAACCTTTTATCAAGAAATATTAATGAAACACAAATGACGTGAACCATATATATAAACCCATAAAATATTGCTGACATGATGATTTAAGATAGCTAAATTTGACCAGAATTAATTAAACCTAACTCAAATTAATAACTTATTATATTAATTTAAATCGAGATTAAGAGTTGAATTGAATCACTATCTCAACAGCATTTAATTACATGTGTTTTATCATTTTTTCATAAAAAGTTTAAGAAAATTTTCTAAAATTAAATAATTTTTTATTATTTTAAGATTAATAAAATTTTTGAAGTTAGTTAACCTACAGGAGAGCTTGTTGTATTTTACCTTGTATCTTTCAATATTTGATTATTTTAATTACTACATACTACATGTAAAAGCTATAAGCATGAAACATCTGCAGGTTTTTGGAACCGTTGACCTTCGGTGACTACCCAGGCACAATGAAGTCTCTTGTTGGAGAACGATTGCCCAAGTTCACAGAAGAGCAATCCAATATGGTCAAAGGTTCATTTGATTTTCTGGGAATGAACTATTATACTGCTATGTTTGCAGCGGACAATCCAACAAATTACTCAAAATCATCCTACTTAACAGATAGTCGTGTTGAAATTTCCTGTAAGAACAGCTTCACCATCTCTTTTTTTTTTTTAATAACTCCATTGTTGTTTGATCTCTTTTTATCAGTAAGTTTCGAGCTAATTTTTACATTCCATGTATATGTATAGTCGATCGTAATGGTGAACCAATTGGTAGACAGGTGAGTACCAATTCTTTTTGTCACATTAACAGATCATTATGTTTCAGGATTTGGAGAACTTACTCTTTGTTTCAACTAAAACTTTCCAGGCAGGTTCGTTTTGGCTTCACTATTATCCAACTGGACTCAAGAATTTGCTGTTACATGCCAAGAAATATTACAGCCCTTCAACCATTTACATAACAGAAAATGGTAATTGATTTTAATTCTCAGATTGATTAATCCATGAATGAAATGTTTGTTAATGAATAATAACAATAATGTTAAATCTTGTTCAGGCGTTGATGAAATCAATAATACCACTTTACCACTCGAGCAGCAGCTTGCTGATGAGTGGAGGATCGATTACCATTTCAGTCATCTTACATCCGTCCAAGAAGCTATCAAGTGAGTACTTTTATGTCACAATTTCACAAGTAGAATTATCCTACATCCCAAAAAAAAAAAAAGATCAAAATGAATTATATGTAAAAATAAATTATCATAATTTATTCGTGTAAAATTTTAAGTTAAAATATGATGTTTCAGATTATGTACAAATTCATTTTAGCCTAATCTAACTTTTTTAAAAATTCTTTCAAAATCTTTCAATAATATCAGACTTAAAGAACGCTAAATTGGCTGAACAAGATTAATGATTTTGGATCCAAATTACATTAAGGTTAAAAGAGAGTTAAAAGTAAATAATATATGAAAATAGAACTTATAATCCATTACTTTGTAATTTTAAGTTATTAAGATATGACGCTCCTGATTATATATAAACTTTATGCCGGAATTTTTTCCTACCGATCCCGGAAGGTTAAACCTAAAGGTTGTGGTGTTTTATTACAGGGAAGGTGTGAATGTGAAGGGATACTTTGCATGGACATTGTTGGATGTCTTTGAATGGGCTTCAGGTTTTACAGTGAGGTTTGGCATTAACTACGTAGATTTTAACGGTGGATTCAAACGAATCCCTAAACAGTCAGCCAGATGGTTCCAGGCCATGTTAAAGGGATAGGCATGCATACGATGACCTTGATTACAAGAATCTCTATTCCCATGTATATGTCCAAACAAAAAATTGCTTTCAGTGATAATGAAGAGACTGTAACCTTTTAAATGCTTAATTAATGAAGTTGATGTTTTGACCTTGGACAATGCTATGCTCATAGCTGAGATAAATATGGAGTAATTAATTTTACATAACCATTAAATTTGGAAAGCAGCTTCTGATTAAACTAATTTATTACTCCCTTCGATTCATAATAAGAGTCGTTTTAGATACATTTTAATTATTTAAAATAAGTGTCATTCTTGACTTTGTATGCATG
>JANTNU010551232.1:0-10869 GCA_024752395.1 Erythroxylum havanense
ATAATATTTATTAATAAAATATTAATAAAAATATTTTATTTTTAAATAAATAATTAAAAATTATTATTTATAAACTAATATTTATTTTATATATTTTTAATTATTAAATCAATCCAATACCAAGTCTAGTATAGTATCATAACATTGGTTGAAGATGAGGTAGGGATTTATAAAAAAGTTGTCGGGAGAGAAAAAATGGTTAAATTGATCAGTATAATTTTTAGATTAAATTCTTGAGGAAAGTAATTTAAATACCAATGGGCCTTGTTTGGTTGGCATGGATTCTTGCTTGGGAAAGTATTCTTTTTCCTAAAATTTTTATTATTACGTTTGATTCATTTTTTTGAGTAGTTAGGAAAGTAAAATCTTTCCCAATCTAGGGAAAGTAGTAGCACTTTATTTGGATTCTAAATCCCCACACCTTCTTGGTATGTAGATTACTTTCTTCAGGAATTTAATCTAAAAAATACGTTAGCCAATTTAACCCTTCATTCTCTCTCAATTCTATGAAAACTCTTTTATTAAACCCTACCTCCTCTTCAATTAATGTTACGAATACTGTATCAGATTTGGTTTTGATATGGTACTGTACCGATACCGGTTAATACCAAGTACTATTTTAGGTAATTTTTAAATTTATGAAATAACCCCTAAATTTTTTAAAAAATATAAAATAGTCAATTGCCATTTTATACAGTTATACTGTATATTTTTAACCTTGTCTCCAAAAATCATAATAATAAATAATGTTAACAATTTTAATTTAATTTTTAATTTAATAATTACTAATAAATATAATTAAAATTAAAATATATTTTTAAAATATATAAATTTTAAATAAATATTAGTTTATAAATAATAATTTTTAAATTATTTATTTTTAAAAAATATTTTTATTAATACATTATTAATAAATATTAATATAAATTTAAATAAAAATAATTTACTTTTTAAGTTTTATTTAATTTACAATTATTATTAGTAATAAAAATATTTATTTTTATTTTAAAAACAAAAATAAAAATTCACAATATTTATAAAAGTTGGAGTAAATAAAATAATTAATTAAAAAATTTTGAAAAAAGAGGGGGAAGAAGAGGTGGGAGTGAGGGAGGAAGGGATTAAACATTTTTAAAAATTTTGCAAAATAAGTCCATCTACTTATTTTGAATATTGACTGGTACAGATCGGTGGTGACCAGTATTTAAACTCGATATAACCGACCTGTTATCCAAAACACTGCAACCAATAGAAATGTGAGTATATGGAAAGAATTTTTTTTGGGTAATGTATTAATAAATAAATTCCTGGGCTACGACCTAGGTGTTTTGAAAAATTCGACGGTGGGTGGCTTTTCTCTAAATAATTTTTAAAAATTTAATATCGTATTAGCTATTTTTTACAATTAATTATATTTTTAAAAAATTTTAAATTATATTTATCACATCACATTCCATTCCATTTCATTTTATATTTAATTCAATTTATTTAAATTATTTTTAAAATTTTAAAATTAAAAGAAAGTTGGACTCTCCCTCTATTTCTTTATTTATATTTTGTCACATTATTATTGATAATTAATTAATTAATAATAAAGTATTTTAGATAAATTAAAAGTTCAAATATTTTTATCACTTTTAAAATTTTTTAATTAATATTATAAAATTAAATATTTACATTAAAATAATAAATCATATATATATTTCATATTAATTAAAATAAATTGAGACTAGGACCAAATCTCCAGCAACATATACTAGAACCAAAACGTTCCTTTGACGTTATCTTTGATGTCCTCCACCGTCTGTCAATGAAATCTCTCGTCTACTTTAAGTCCCTTTTAAAGCCCTTTCGTTTTCTTATTCATTCCTTGGACTTCATTCACCACCATCTTCGCCACTCTCGCTCAACTAAATCTCTGCTTCATCTCCACCATATATGGGTATTTATAAACCGTCTACTAAGAAGCTAAAGAGATTGCTTGTGTGTGAAATAGACCCACATGGGAGTGGATTGAAAATAGGCTACACGTGTTTTTATAAATTTGATTATGATTAGGTTCATGATGATTATAATTAAGGTGATGATGATGGCTACTTCTGTTGAGGGTGATGATGCATTAGATGTGTTTAATTTTGATTACGATGTTAAAGTTCATAACATGAGGATTGATTAACAAAGGAGACTAAAGGTTCTTTGGTTTTTGAAGAAACAATCTTTTCATAGCCTTCATAAAAGAGGGTATGGTGTTATTGCTTCTAATTTGTTATAATGAACATTTAGGTATGAAGGATTCAATCACGATGTTTTATTTAGGGAAGGCGACGTTTCACGAGGTTGAAAGTCCAAGACTCCAAGCTATGGCAACGAGCCATGTTCTCGTGTTAATGTGCTCTATTAGGACTTTATCGGGTGCAGCAAAATTGGAGTAATTTTGCTAAAGTCCTAGTATGACAGTCAAGCTTAAGTCGTAATGTTTAACTTAACCTTCCCTATGTGATTGGCGATCATCAATTCCTTTTATTTTTGAACTCCTTAAGCCATTCGTATTCAAATGTTTCACTCACACAATTGGTTTGACAAATAGTTAAATGGGCAAACAAAAGAGTTACAACAATGGCAATGTTTTATTCGTCAAATCACCAAAATACAATAGTAGCTTCCTAGTCGAAGCACTCTATAAGAAGACCACTCAAAAGAACTATCTATTCGAAGCTCTCACAAACAAATTTCTCTCAAAGCTTTCAACTCTCTTGCAAATAGTTAAATGTACAAAGTTCCACACAAATGAAAAATAAATGATACTTTTATAAGATCTTAGGGGCAAAGTAAGTTTCTCCACTAAACCAAGTTAATGGAAAGATGTCACTTCTTCCACTAACTGTACTAAATTATTGAAGAATTATCCACTTTTGCATATATAAGTGTATGGAAGATGCCTATCCATTGAAACATCATCTAACCCATTTTCTCACTACTTAAATAAGTGCTCCTCCTTTGTTAGGAAGTACTTTCACTTTCTTAGGCCACTAATTGCATGTTCTTGTAATGTATTGCCATATATCACATCTTGAATCCAAGTGCCTTGACGAGCCTTTTGTTTAGCCATCTCGAGCCATCTTTGTGTAAGTACCATCTAAACATATCCATGGTGCAATCTTCGTGCTCTATGACCTAATTTAACAACAATTCTAGTCATCGTATCACAAACCTCGCATATTTATTTACCTTTTGGCCTCTTTGTCAAAGTTAAGTGCCTTTGTGCACCGTTGAACTTTAGCATAACTTAGTTGCACTTTCATCTTTTGGTCTCGTATTTGAATTTTGCACTGTTCAGAATTTATGAGAGATTTGATCCTGTATGAAGAAAAATAAGAATGAAACATTTTAATTTTAATTTTCCAAAAGCCATGATCACTTAACGTTATATAACATGATTAACACATAACAATAATAAAAGACAACAACAATAACAACACCCAGTATGAATCCTGCTGCTCCACATGGTCTAGGATAAAAATAATAAAATATGATCTTAATTCATTCCTTATTATGAAGTTTGATTCTTATCTTATCAATAACAACAACAACCCTAGTGCACAAGGTTCCACGATGGTTAAGGGAGGGACATTAATTATGCACAGTCTTCTCTTTGCATTTTACAAAGAAGCTGCTTTCATGACTCAAACATGTGATCTTTTAGTCACAAAGGAACATCCTTACAAGTTGCTTCAAGGCTCGCCTTAAGAAGGGACATTAATTCTTATCTTGTTGTTTCCCTCAAACTATTTATAAAATTAACCCATCTCAACCATTATAGTCGCATAAATGTTCAACCTCTAACCTTATCTATATAATATTTTGAGATAACTCTATAACTATTGTAGTGATGATTAGGCAAGCTCCTTTGGAACATAAGCATGCTTGTAATAAGTTTTGGATATTTAATAATTTAATTAAAATAAAATTCTAATTTTAATTAAACTTTAGTTTGGCTAAAATAAAATCCAATATCTCATATTAAACTTTTTAAATTAAATATCTCATATTTAACTATAAAATTTCTCAAAATTTAAAACCAATCCTAACTTGATTGAAACCCCTTTTCTCTCTGTAACTTGTTTTTTGTATGTGAACTATTAGGTTCTTAAGTATGTTAGAAATGGATACAAATTATAACCCAAAATGATATTTAGGATTAGTTAAACTAAATTTCTTTAACTTATCTTTAATTCTATAATTAAATAATGTATATTCATAAATCAAGATTAGCATCCAACAATATATCATGACTACCTAAATATTTAGCAATATCAAAGTGGTTTTGACCAACCTTTTTATGTTTAATTTTTTAACGTATAACTCAATCTTTTCATCATATAATGTTTCGATTAGATACAGAATATAAAATTAATGTCAATTATATTTGAGACAAATCATGTTATTACTCTAACACGAGTAGTTGATTCTATTAATGATATTTGTAAATTATTTTATAAAGTGTTGCTCCATATTAGCTAAGGATTTTCCTGAATCAATACTAACAAGAACTATATAACATTCTTCGTAATTACTTTAGGGTGATGAATCGTATATTATTCACTCAACTAACTCCATATAGTTCATATTATGTCTAATTACTTCCCATTGAGCTACTTTAACTAGAATATGTTATAAGTAGTATTAAAATATAACAATCACTATACTAGATACTTTTGAGATCTCAAATTAAAGGATCACTTTTATAATCATTCATTACAATAAGAATTTCTATAGATATACAAATAATGTTCCAAATGGAATTATCATACGTGATCAGTTAGTGAACTTGTTCTCTAATAAGTACTTATATGCTTATTTAAGTATCTGCATACTTTAGTGTATAAAATTGACTACTTCCTTCATAAAGAAGAAATATAAAGTATACTATTTTTTAATGCTGAATCAATGTTTTGTCTTAATAGATCAGTAACTAGAAACAATTTTGGGATACTACATAAATGCAATATGAATATTATAATTATAATATCATCACAATTTTATTTGCAATTTACATTTACCCATGGACTTTGTTGTATACATTTGAACATGTATAAGATAAACAATACCTTTGAAGAACTATATCACTAAAGTATAACTAACTTGTAACACCCCAATCCTGCCTGACGCATGCACGTGCGTCATATGGTCACACATGCACATGCTCGATAGAATTGACTTATTAACTATATCACCTTCACTTTATCGCATGGCATCACAAGAAAAAACATAAATAGCACAAGATCTAAAATCCGAAAGTTTCCTCAATTCATTTCATAAACTATCATTCACAATGTAGCATTATCCATCATCCACATTTATCAACATCATCCTATGAGCGTTTACAGCTCAGTCTACAAAGTATACTATATAGTTGAGGAATTAACAAAAGTTAAAAACAAAGACTAGTTCTTTAGTCCCAGCTAATCGACCTTTGAGCCTTGCCTTTACTTCAAAAGTTGTACAAAAATGCTTTTAATGCAGTCTTAGAAGCTAATTCGTCCACATCTCGAACCTAAAATTGTCAACGTTGTCATTTTGGTGAGTTTTGCGAACTCAGTAGAGTAACCATTCTTGATGGTTTACTCTTATCAAACCACAAAACAATTGATAATCATGTTACAATATAATTCACATCAACCTAACTATCATTAAGTAATATCATAAAACAATTTGTACATAATGGTCATATTTCAATCACATAGTCCAAACAATTCATCATTAACATTTTGCAGAACACATTCATCAATAATTTATCACATATTCATTCAAGAAAAGTTCTCACAACAGTGCAATCATTCAATTTGTTCATTTCATATTTGAAAACAATGTTTATAAGACATATTCATTTGTTACGTTGTTGTGACCATGTGCCTTTTTCACTATCTCATATCCATTGTGGATACCAAGCTTTTTTATACCGTCCTTTATTGGATGGAGATACATGGCTTATTGTAAACGTTAAGCCTTAGGCTCTTTCCACAGGTGTCTGAGCTTTAAGCTCTCTTTTTTAAACTAGTGACATCAGTCACAACTGCCTTTATATTTTATGAATTGGAAATGAAATGCGTTGACAAATTCAATCATCATATTCATTCAGTCACATTCACATTATTTCTCATTCACATTTTTCATAAATCGGACTTTTAGTCCGACATTCAACATTCACATTAAGAATCAAATAGTCAATCTTATTCACATACAAGTAGCACTTCCAATGTTTTAATCATGCATCAAAGCTCCTCGGATATTTCATGTCCATAATTTAGTACACAATCTCACAATTGCTCTCTTTTGCTTATCACCTTGAAGTCCTGGCAATGTCTAGAAGCAATCATTCTACTTGCTCTTTTATATGCAAACAAATACATTTTCATATTACTATATGGCTCATTTAACTGAATAATCACATTTATAAATGTATCATGTAGTATGCATGTTCAATGAAATATGCTTAGGTATACTTCTGTAATAAACCGATGTAAAGACCAATTGTACTCCATACGTGTCAAAATTCATACACTCATCTATCATTCCAGTTTTTCTCAAAACCTCTTTCGGGTCAACTTTGCATAATCAATATGACAAGGAAGATGGTGTATTTCTATAACACTTTCTTCTATAAAATTTTTCCTCTATTCCTTAAGTTTCTAAGGACACCAAGATCATACAATTTGGTTCATTATTCTATGAATTATGCTCAAAATATTATAGACTGAGTACATTTGAAATTGTGGCTAGTGTATGATCATGCACTCAAATTGTACAACTCATATTTCTCAATTTCAATGTACAAAAATTACAAACTTTATACCAATTAAAAGCTAAGAGAATAAGCTACAAATTTTGTGAAGACACCTTTGTCTGATTCAACCTATATCAATACAGTTTATTCAATAAAAACAGGACATGATTTTTGTCCCAGGTAGTGCTACAACCTAAGTCAAGACTCAATTTCATGCCAAATTTTGAAATTCTTAGAGACAAAATTAAAATTATACTTCTTCAAGATATTTGTAGAAATATGTCTCAAGTTTAATCTAAATTAAGAATCAACTCATTTAAAAATTTACAAGTCAAGATGTAATCAAATTACTGAAGCATATTCAATGAAAATTCTCCAGTTCATAATATTCCAGCACATTTCCTCTTTTTCATCCTAAATCCATTAATCAAATCTTTACTGAACAAATCAAGATGGCTCTAAATTTTCATGGAGAGGAAGAACAATGTGTTAGAAATATATTGGTTTAAGTTTCAAGTCATTTGGTGGTTGGATGAAAAAGTTATAGTCAAAAGACTCAAAGCTGCTTAGTAAAAATACTCTAGTTCATGCTCAGACTTCAAAAACCAAAATCATACACACAATCCATCACCTTCTTCTTACTCTCTTCCACTTACCCCATTATCTCCAGTTTATACTCTCCCATTTACCTCTTCATTTTAACTCCCATTTCAATTCAACTTACTCTAAACTAGCTCAGAACTCAAGATTAAATTCAAACATCTAAAAACTAATACATGCACATTTTCAACATTTTCAACTTTCTCTCACTACTGTAATTTTGTTTTCAACAATACCAATCCACAAACCAAAACAGAACCTATAGCCATATGGTTTTACGCCACATTTTTCTGCTATTGTTTCAATTAAACTCAAAAACTCAAGATAACCAAATTAAAATCCCTAATTGCTAACAACCATCAAAAACATATGACTATTCATGCAACTCCCTTTCAGTTCAACTTTTCTGCATCTTTTCATTCTTTTTTTGCATTTTTATCTTCGATACATTCTCTATTTTTATCACTGAAATCCTATCTCACTCTTGCATATATCCATTTACAAACATTACAACATTATCAAAAACCATTCACGAAAACAATAAAACATAACTTACATGATGCAATAAAATTTCTAGCAGTGATTTCGGTGGATGAAGGATAAACAAGAATAAAGTTTACTTTGATGAAGCCAAATACACAACCATAAACAATCAACTGTTTCTGTGTTGGATGAACAAAGAAAAAGTGTAGTGATCTTGGTGAAGAACAACAATTAGGTAAAGAACATACATGAAAGCTACAGTAATTTCTTTTTATCATAAACAAGACCACATGTAAGCATAATACCTCTCTACATTTCACCATTGCATGTGGCCCATCCGTCAATGTACAATACTACCACGTGTCACTCTTCTATTTGTCACTTATTTTATATTTTTCCTAGTCAAAATACTTAAAATTTTTAGAAATTCTCTAAAAATTCACCAAAAATTTCGAAAGAATCATAATACTCTCCAAATATATTTTCAACACAAATTATCCATAATTCACATTTTAATCGCATTTATAAATCAATTATACCCGAAAAATGTCAATGAATATATATACAATTATTTCATGAATATCAACACAATTCACACATTTAAATATGTCATATGATATATGAAATGTACTTTTAATTTCTCAGTATGCTCTTATTTATACTATTCTGGGGTTCTAGCCCTTAACATGGGATATTGGGACGTAACATAACTAATTGGCTATAAGGCATAAACTAATAACCTCCCATTTATACTAAGCCAATTGTTTAAGTATCTTATACCATGTTACCATATGACGATCATGCTATTGTTGAGACAATGGTTTAATAAGAGGATTTTACAAGATTTATAATGAGCACTAGCTTAAATCTTATAGCTTTCATATAAATTATCATTATAATTAAGAGAAGTTGCTTAAATATAGATTTAGATCTTTGATAAAAACCTAAGCTCCTTTCGCATGCCTAACTAATCTAATTTTCTATAGTACATTACCTTTTTGAACAATGCATAGAATTATATTAAGTTCATTAAAGAACTTCTTGATCAAAATAAGCATTTCCACTAAGTAAATAATATATTGTGGTGTTATTAGCAATCAATGCAACATTGAAACCTTTCCAATCTTAAAATAATATTGTTCTAAGTAATATATATCTTAACAAGGGTATATAACATTTAACTCAAATATCAAATCAAACATAGAATAATTAATATCTTTAATACTTTGTAAGTATCAAATATCCTATATAATAAAAATCTTTAGTACTTTATCAATGTACTTGGACTTAGAATAGGTAAACAACTTTTGTTTCTATCACTATAGATATACTTTTTAGAATTAAGCTATTACATTTTTCACATACAATATGAGTTATTATTGGACTATCATATGTTGAACAATTGAAAATATGAATCTTTGTTGTCTATAAGTAGTATGTCTCTACACTTTCATTGAAGAGGACAACCTATACTCCCACTTTATAGATATGATAATTTCATAATCATCTTTAGAATAAACTCTTTGTATTCATCATGGAAGCGTATCTTTTAACATCACATAACCTTTCAACTATACATCAAATATATTAATGAAAACACTAGTTCTAATTAGATTTATTTTCATGAGATTTATACTTTTCGGATTTCATCTTACTCCCACTACTTATCTTGAGAACCATTCTCTTATAAATGTTAATTGAATGAAACAATTTGTTCAACCTTTTAGATTTTTCATAACCTTTTATTATTAAACTTGGTGGATAGTATATGCTTTAACTAAGTATCACATCCCTAAATCATTAACTTTAACTCTTTCAAAGTTTTACCTTTTACTATCTAATCTGAAATATTGTTAATTGATTTAATCCAAAATATCGAAGGTAAGTTGTAGTACTAGGCATGACTATAAAAGAAATAAATATTATATCAAATCTCATATTGCATTTTCCTCCTTACATAAGCACGTATTATTATAGAATTTAGTGGTGAAGGTTTTTACTAGAAAATCTCTTTCCTTATAGATAATTAAAAATTTTAAATCTCATCACATTGATCTCATTGAAGATTCGACATTCTCAATGTTTAATGTTTACTTATGATTAAACGCTTTGAACTTTTCCTAAAATTTTAAATCATTATTTAATTTAATGCATATAACTATATCACATAAATTCATTACTAAATCCAATTAAATAGAAGTTTTATCCTTTCATGAATTGTCACTAGATCCAATATGTCACATGTATAAGATTTAAAAATTCAATAACATGATCATCATTTCACCAAAGGTTGATTTGGTTATTCTTTAACTTAATAAGTTTCCACAAGTTTCATATAATTGATAATTAAAAGGACATATATATCCTTGTAACTAGCTTTACGCTTCTTTTTTTTTTACTGATTTAACCAATATGATATAAAAGGATACTCTCAGTTATCTGACTTTGCTTCTTGCTACTTATGTTAAGCATCAGTCTTATGTAATCCACCAACATATACAAACTACTTGCATAAATCTAGATCAACTACTTTTACTCAACATTCTATTTCATATTATGCCTTGAACATTATAATAATATTGAAACTAAATTCAGTATCAGACAATAATAAGCATAAGGAAAAGATATATATGATTTCTACCATATTATGTTGGGCAAGAAAAGTAAAGCTATCATTTTTCTTCTAATAACAACTATTATCATATCTAAACTAGGGTCTTCAATGTAATCCATGTTTATGCTCTTACTCCATACAACTTTTTATATCTTTTAATCATGATGTTGACATATATCTTACATAATGCCATTGAAGAAAATTTACACATTGAAGATACATTTTTTTTCTTGACTTTAAAAGCTCTTCCCAAACTTAATCCTATGTCCAAGAAAATTGGCACTAAGAACTTAATGTCAACCATACTAAACAAGGTAAATTATACTCATAACAAAATATAACTACCAAATAAGATTATAACTTTAATCATTCATTTGGTTACACTTAC
>JANTNU010551912.1:0-10866 GCA_024752395.1 Erythroxylum havanense
TGAAAACATGATCTTGTTTTTAGAAATATGACTTCAGTGCTATGGGAATTTCCAGAAAGTATGCATCAATGTTTCTGCTTCCAAGCATTTGTATTTTGGTTGGTCAAGGATCTCTACGGTTACGATATTTTAACCAAACAATACCTCAACACTGATTCAACATATTATTTTGGAAATCCTTGCCAGCAATCTTGCTTCGTACTTGAAGGTTTTCTTTCTGAAGACTAAAATAATGATGAGAAACAAAATCTTGTTCTAGGTCCTTAAAATTTTTTTGTTTTTTAAAACAAAAGGATGTACAGTAGCAGAAAGTAGTAATCAATTCAGATTGTCGTTTCAGGTTTAAAATTCACATCACAGTCTACGAAACTAAAGAATCTGGTCACTCATATATAATGTCGTGATGTTAAAGACCTTTTTTGAATTTGTCATCTATAGCTTGTTCAATTTTTTGGTTGCTGCCACTAGTTTACAATCTTCCATTCTGCACTTTAAAATTTCATCCAAAAAATTTTTCTTGCTACTATTTAATCTACTGCAGTAAAAAGAGCTTTAGACAATAAACAAACTCGTGACTATAAGTACAATTATTGTTGCTTTTTTGTTAAGGCAACATAGTTCATACCATTCAATAAAGTAGAACTACTATAGGTGTAAGGCAACAAAATTTTCTTTTTAGGTAACAAAATGAATAATGTTGCTTAAAATTTTAACTAGGGCAACAAAACAGTCTCAAACTATAGCAACAATGTTGAATGGATATAATAATATTTTAAATCTTTACAAGGCAATGAATTGGATTTTCAGTATCACAAAAATAACATTTTTTCCTTTCATTAGTAGCTGTTAAAGTTATGTAAATATAGTACCTAGAAAGCAAGTGTATTTACATATAAGTTAATCTTCTTTTAGTTTCTTTGGTAATGAAAATATTTATTATTAATAAAACAAAAGAGTTTAGTTTTATTTGCATGAGTATTATATAACTAGTCATAAGGTACCAAGATTCTTTTGTAAGTAATATACATATACATGGAGATGTATGGGAAATATGTATATTATTAGAATCTAAATTAGTTGATTCACAGTTGAATAATCAACTTGGTCGCTTGATTATGATTTAGATTGTAGTGTTGCAATTTGTCTCCACGTAAGTAAAGGAATTTACTTCAAGGGAATGATGAATTTCATATCATGATAATAGTTGATTATCGATAATGGCACTATTAAATAAATATAGAATCATGTATGTTTTTGAAGAATAAAGTAGGTCGTTACTTTAATCTTAAAACATACATTTTAGCATTCTTTTATTATGACCCACAATCTTGATGAGTGGTGAACTCATATGTGTTTCATTATAATTATTGATATGATCATAATGGATTTTTATAAAGTATCAATCTAGTGTCTGTATGTTGGAATTATTAATTGAAATATATATCAGGGAACATTCACTCAAATAAAGAGTTTATAGTGATATTATCACTTCTAGATGTTTTTACGGAGATTGGTGATTAAACTGGCACTAGTAGTTTAATGTACTAGCTATCTGTCAAGTCTCAACACCAAGATGAAATCTTGTGTGTTAATCACCATATAGATTAAAACGGGATATCTAGAAGGAAAAAATAACATAAATACAAAGCGGTGATTTTACTCTTTATTGTGCAGATGGCTATAATATGGTGCATAATGAACTTTACAATTAAGCATCTTATTTGAAACATGTGTTCTCAAAATATTTAGTAATTCAAGAGTTCAACTAATTGTCCTTAGTGGAATGACATTTGGTTAATTAACTGTAATTAATTTTAATAAAATGAAATTAATTTCAGGCTTATTGGAGCTTAAATTATATAAGTTCAATTAGATTCTCCACTTGGCTTGTAGGAAGGTTATCAAGCAAAGTAAGAAATATAAATAAAGGTTTTAAAGCCTATGATTGAATGTTAGGCTTACACTAATTAGTTGTTAATTAGAAGCCCAAATGAACATTTAATATTGGGCTGGATTTTGGTTTGATTTGATTAATTAGATTAATTAAATTGAAACAAAGCTATTAAAGATAAAAGGAGGGCAAATTTCGATTTTATAGCGAAATGTGAAACTGCACATTTAACATTGAATTGCTAAATTAAAGATAGTTTTTATCATACTTCATCATCATTAAATGGAGTAATGATCTTATCATTAAATGGTTTAATAGTTGTCTTTTCATGATGGCATGTAATCTTTTAGTATTCATTTGATTAAAGAAAGGAAGAGGCGAGTTTGATGTACTCTCTCTCTCCCTTCTTTCATCTCATAACCAAAAATGAGAGGATCTCATATAGGTTATGGGTCTTTTCACATAGGCATCTTAAACAAATGGGAAGAATCTCATTTACTAGCTTCTTTATGATTGATTAAAGGATGAAGTGATGCATTGGATGCATATCACTTATTTCTTTGATGTTTAGCCAAAATTGAGAAGAAGAATTGAACGTGTTCTTGCATTGTTGACTCACTCTCTGCTCTTTTGCATGAGTTAGCCGAAACTTGAATGAGAAGAGTCTCATTTTTGGTTTCTTTCAACTAAGGAAAAAGTCTTCCAAATTTCTTCTCCTTTCTCACAAAAAGATCTTGTTAACCAAATTGTCTAAGAAGAACAAGTGGTAGATCGGATTGGTCGAGGATACACTAACGAGGAGATGATACATTAATAAAGAGATGATACTAAAGTGAGGAGTCAAAGCTGTAGTAAGGAGTCGGTATAATTTCTACCGTCTTTTATGTTATTTATTTTTCTAATATCATATCATGTATGGATTAAACATATTGATTTGATTATAATGCTTCCGTTGTGTTTTGATTTCGAAAAAAGTTTTGAAATATACCGTTTTAGCCTAATCTAGTATGCTTATGTTTTTAATCCAACAATTGGTTTCAGAGACATTTCATTATACATGATTTTGGTTCCTATATGTGATGCATGGGTTAACAATTAAATTTTGTATATTGCATATTTTTATGTGAAAGAAATATATATGGTGTATAGTTTGCTCTTTTGATTGTCCATAGAATATAATTTTACCTTGTAAGTGTTCTTCATTTGGTTTGTACCAAGGAGGGTGGCCTATCATTGTTATGTTTCCTCTTTGGCTTCATTTTTTTGTTTTATTTGATTTTGTAATGTAAAAATTTATGTAATATTGAAGATGAAGCAATCATGGATCGAAAAGAAGGAGAGGTAATGGTTTCGGTGTATCTTTTGGTATATTGGCAAAGTTTCATTTTTGAGAAAACCAAAGTGCTGGAATTTTGTCTTAACAAAGTTTCAATTTTATGAAAATAAAGTTCTGGAATTTTTGTTTTAACAAAGTTTCGATTTTATGAAACATGAGTGCTGGAATTTTTTAGTGTCGAATTTACAAAAAACAAGCGCTAGAATTCAGACTATGCTAAATTTAATAATAAAGGAAATTTAGGGGCCAACATTTGTTGGACCACGTTTTCACATTTTTGGAGCCTAACTTCGGAATCATAAAACGTGAACATATTTTCCTGTAGGGTTATTTCAATGAAATCTCCTTAACCATCATCAATTCATCTTCATGCTTTGATAATATAAGTGTTGGGCACTCTTCCCTCGCGAAAATCATGGCCAACGTTCTAAGTGATATTTGAACACGCATCCCACTAGGAGGAGCCCACACCAATCAGACAACAAAAATTCAAAAAGACTTTTTCAAAACAATTATAGCCCTATGACTCTAGTTTATATTGAAATAAGAATCATCTCATTCTGAGCTCTACAAATCAAGATATGTTTAAAATATTGAAATATATTTAGTAAAATAACCAATTCATATTTTTCCAACCAATTCCCTCACTTTCTTTCCATCAGTCTTTTCGAAATCAACATCAAAAGTTATCAATTTTTGTGGAGTGAGCGAAATGTGTTAGGAATCTATTGGTTCAATAATCAAGCCATTTGAAGGTTGGATGACAAATTTATGGCTAAAAGAATTGTTCAAATTTGGAAAACTCTTGGGGTGAGATCGCGAGGATTAAAGGTGCGAGCGCGACCGAAGCTATCCCGCATATACATTGTATGCAACATCACTACTTATAATGATCATATCTCTCAACTCTGATATCTAAACATTTCATGCTTTATACCGTTGGAAAGCTAGAAAGATAATCTACAATTTTGAAGATACAACTTTGTCTAATTTTAGCCTAAATTAATACATATTTTCCCTTGAAGTCAAAACACAAAGTTTTCCCCTATGAAAATTTGAAAATGCAATGCACAAACTTGGAACGTCGTGAGAAAACAAAATATATTTCATTAACATCGAAAGATATGAGTTTTACAAAGATTTAATGGGCATTTCAAGCCATAATACATCATTATTTCAAAACCCAAAAATACGAAATACACAGGAGCAAATAAAACTTGAAATGTGGCTAAAGCCTTGTGTTCTCATAAAGTAACATAAAACACAAAAAGATGTAACTTTGAAGTGATGCCTCGACTCTTGCTCATCACCTGAAGATGGGACGGAATGGGAGTGAGCTTAAAAGGCTTGTAGATAATAGTTTTATAATCAAGAAACAATCAAAAAATATTGAAATATTCATTTCAATTGTAAAATTCACATTAAATCTATGAAACACATATTTTCCAAATTCTCAACTTATCAAACAATTCATTAATAAATCATTCATTAAATTTGTCAACACATTCTAAACATATAAGAACATTAGAATGGTTTAGGTAGGTCCATAAACAAAACATACGAATGCATTCCCACATAATGGCCTTATGTAGTCATGAACAGAATGTACTATTGCAATCCCACATAGTAGTCTTACGTAGCCGTGAATAACACGTACTATCGTAATCCCATATAGTGATCTTGCATAGCTGTGAATAGAGAGGAGTCTATGAAGGAGTTCCATGCCACTAATGGACAGGCAGAAGAAACCCTTAATAAAGTCAAAGTGCACTTGACTTAACAAAATGGACCACTATAAACCAACATAATCATGCATTTCACATCTTGTAAATATGTTGCCCAAAATGACACTTTTTTGAAACTTGATTTCACAAACATAATCCCTTTTCAAAATTCATTTTCATATTCTTTCCATAAATCGTCAACCCAATACATATATAAAACATATAGCACTTTCTCAAAGCATTTAGAGAACAATAAATGCATATACATAAAATAGTTGAAATCATTTATTTCCATTACTAAAAAAACATTAATGGCTTACTAACTCAATTATAAAAATGTAAACTTTGAATGTAAAATCTCCTCTTGCACCTCTTGCCTTTCTTGATTCCCTTTACATAGGCACAAATCCCAATTCAATAGGGTTGCAAATTGAAAACCCATAAAGTACATTCACTAAAATTGATGTAAGAATACTAAACCCTATGCATTTCCTAAGCTTCATGAACTAAAACCCGTCCAAAACTCCAAAGGATTAAAATAAAACTTACCTTGAATCTTCGCCAAATAATAAGATTGTTAGCTCAAAGAGAATCTCTTCTCTTCCCCTTTCTTTTTCTCTTCTTGCACAACCCCAAGGTCTCTCTTAAAAACTAAAAAAAGATTCCTTCTTTTCTTTCCTTGCTCTCTTCTCTATGACATTCTCTCTTTTTCTCTTCTTTCATTCACATTTTGTTTCTTCAAATGCAAGACCACTTTCTTTTCTTCCTAGTCTACCCTTAACGAGTGTAAACAGCCCGTTTTGCCCTTCATTTACTGCCTTATGTCTTTAATGGTTAAGTGACATACCAAAAATGCCCTTTATGCATTCTTACCACTTTTAATTCAAACCTATGAAATAAATCCTACTAACAATAGACATAATAATTAACTCCCAAAAATTTATTCTATCAAAACCTCATAATTTATTCAAACTATGCTAAATTCAATAATAAAGGAAATTCAAAGGCCAATAATACCAGCCTCAACTGTTGAGGAGAATGGACTGGTTAATGAACCTGTCCAAGAACCAGTGTAATAACAAGATCAAGTAGAGGAAGACCCTATTGAACATAAGCCTCTTAGAAGGTCTACTAGAGACCGTTGTGCACTAAATAGACTAAACTTAATGGTGCAAGATGACGAGGATAATCGTATTGATGATATCCCATATATATAGATGATGACCCTAATACTTACGAAGAGGTATGCAAAATCCAAATCGTAAGAAGTGATTTAAGATCATGGAATCTGAGTTATTATTCATGAGAATCAACAAAGTATGGACTTTGGTTGATCCCTTAAAGAATATAAAACCTATAGGATGTAAATGGTTATTTAATAAAAAAATTGGAGCAGACCAGAAGGATGAAACCTATAAAGCTCGCCTTGTTGCCAAGGGATATAATCAAAAGGAAGGTATTGATTATGATGAAACTTTGTCCCCTATGGCAATGCTCAAATCTATTCCGATTCTATTTTCTAAAGCTTCATATTATGATTATGAGATATGACAAATGAATGTGAAAACAGTGTTTTCGAACGGAGAGCTTAAGGAAGATATCTATATGACTCAACCTGAAGGTTTTGCATTGCCATTTTCTCCTAATAAAGTATGTAAGCTATAAAAATCTATTTATAGATTGAAGCAAGCTTCACTAAGTTGGAATATTTGCTTCAATACAACAATTGCAAAGTTCGGTTTTGTTAGATGCGAAGAAGAGCCAAGTGTACATAAGAAGGTTAGTGGGAACAAAGTTATTTTCCTAGTGTTGTATGTAGAGGACATATTGCTAATAGGAAATGATGTACCAACTTTGCAAAATACAAAAATTTAGCTATCTACGTAGTTCCCCATGAAGAATTTGGGAGAAGCAGCTTACATTCTTAAAATCAAGATCTATTGAGATAGATCAAGGAAGTTGCTAGGGCTCTCCCATTCTGTGTACATTGATACCATCTTAAAAAGGTATCACATAGAAAATTCTAGAAAAGGTTATCTACCAATAGGCACCGACATCTCTCTTAGTAGGGAAATTGTCCTAAAATCTTGGAAGAAAGGGAGCACATGAGTAAGGTCTTATATGCCAGCGCAGTGAGAGCTATCATGTATACCATGACATATACAAGACTTAATGTAGCCTACACGCTAGGAATAGTGAGCAGGTATCAAGGTGACCTAGGAATATTGAAAAATGGTTAAAACCATCCTTAAGTACTTGAGAAGAACTAAGGACCAATTCCTCTTATACGGAGATTATGAATTAAAGTTAATAGGCTATACTGATGCTAGCTTTGCATTAGATAAGGATGATAGAACATCTACCTCTGGTTATATTTTCACCTTGAATGTAGGAGCAGTGAATTGGAAAAATTCCAAGTAAGAAACTATACTGAAGTAGAATAAATAGCTGTATGCGATGCAGTTAAGGAAGCTACTTGGATGAAAAAGTTCTTAACTAAACTTGGTGTGGTTCCTTCGATAAAAGAAGTTGTTCCTTTATTGTGTGAAAATAACGATGTTATTGTATAAGCTAAGGAACCAAGGTCACACCAAAGATCGAAAAATATTTTGCGAATGTTTCATTTGATTAGAGAAATTGTTGAGTGTGAGGACGTTCAAATTCAAAAAGTTAAAGGAAAGGAGAATGCTGCAGATCCTTTCCCTAAAGCTCTTGGGTCAAAGGAGTTTGATAAAAAAAGTGAAAAATAGGATTGAAGTTCATGATTGATTGGGTCTAGGTCAAGTGAGAGATTGTTGGAATTATACCCTCTGACCCAATCGTTATGTAATAGATTGAATGTTTTTTGTTTTGTGATTATTAACTTTGTTTGATAACATAGAAAATGATTATATTATCATATTATGTTTATTGTTTTTATCCTAATATGATAAGTCCTTGACTAAATTTATACACTTGCCATCATACTAGAGATTATGATAATGAGAGTCAAGTCTTCAGGGTTTAATCTAAAAATGTTATTGGTCTTAAGATCATCAAATAAGAACTTTAATGATCTGGTTAGATTAATATGTATGTAATAGTATTTATTGGATGGATATTAGTAGATCTCATTTACTAAGTTACATATATAAATGATGCATATCGAGATATGATCATTAAACTAACCAAACTGAGAATTTCCAATGTTTAATATTACCTATGAATTGTCAAATGGGATATTCTCATAAGAATTTAAACGTATATTGTTCCTTTGACCTGAGATCATCATAGTAATCAATATGTCACTTATTATGTTTTGATGTCAGACACCTAATGTGTAAAAATACTAGTTGAACGATCATTGGATATAATTAAGTACCTATCAGATTAATGGTGAGTCAAGATGGGATCCATCAACTCTAGGGAATAAGTTTGAGCTCTATGTTGTCATTGATCTTAATGGTTGTTTCAAGACCTTAGCTAGGGTGATTGAATGAGTGAAGAAAGGAGTTTCTTAAGTCATTCACCAATCATTAATGATTGACATGTAACATAGCTGGTTATCTAACAAGGTTTGACAGTTAAACTATACCTTACGATAATCTAGAGTTGTAATGATGGAAGGTAATAATACATTATCCTTAATCAAGTTTCGTCTTTGTAAGCTTGTTACTTCATATTATCCAATCATTGAGGAGTGATGATAGACGTCAACCTTGATTAGTAATTAATTGGATTAATTACTACTGGCGTAGTGATAAAGTGATGAACCTATATAGTCACATACTTACAAGTGTAATATTTCTATTTATGATTATTTAATTTATTATGAGATAATTTGTTAAATAATCTATATGGAATTTTTGCTAGCATAGAAAATATAATTAATATTAGGAATTCTTTTGTAAAAAATAAATGAATAAAATAAATAGTTTTATTTTATTTCCTTTTATAAATGATAATAATAATTAAAAAAGGCAAAAGGCGTAAGATGGTAAAAGGCACATTGTCCTTGGTGGTTTTGTTTTGGTTTTACATTTAAACCAAAATGAAATGAAGTGAGGTGGAAGTTTTTTCAAGTTTTAAAAACACCAAAAACACTTACAAAGAAGATAGAGTTAAGATAGATACTCTATTATGTTTTATACATTTTTTAATACTTACGAAGCAAAGAAATTAGTCTCTCTCACTATTTTGAATGTTTAAATCACAAAGAGAAGAGAGTAAGTTATACTCTTTCATTTTGTTCATTGAAATCAACAAGAGGAAAGAAACGAAAATTGTTTCCTCTATTTTTAAAGAAAGAGTTCTTCAAATTTAACCATAGTCATATCAAGTGTTGAAAGCGGGATGTATTTCTCAGTGTAGAGTGCATAAAGACTTCATATTTTTTTAAGTTTATTTTCAATTAATCCTCATAAATTCCAAGAGTTCTTGATATGAGTATGATTATTAAACGCAATAAATAAATTTAAGGATGCAACAACATCATGTAAGTGATGATGAAATTAAGTTGTATTGAAAGAAACTTTCCGTTAAAACTTCTAATCGCTCTTTGATTCTCAAATGTCTTTGGTGGATACTGGAGGATAAGAAAACCTTGTGGATCCAATGGTTGCACACTTATTTTCTGAAAGGACATTCCATACGGGTGCTTCAGCCGAAAGCTAATTTCTCTTTTTTCCTCAGCCAGCTCTTGAAGTTAAGAGACAATATTTGCTTAGAGACTTCTTGTGTTATCAATAATGGACGTCAGGTATCTCTTTGGTATGACAATTGGGATAGTCGCGGTCCCTTAATCTCTCAAGTAAATCCTTTAAGAACTTCTCCATTGTTCCCTCTCAAAACACGTATGATATCATTCATTGCTGGGAACTCGTGGAAATTCCCAAGTGTTCTGCGTCATCTTCAACCTAGCTATTCTCCAACTCCTCAAGAATCTGACACTTTCTTTTGGAAGGGGACTCCACTGAATAAGTTGACTAATCGCTTCATTTGCAAAAATTTGTGTCATCGCCGACTCCCTGCTCCTTGGGCACCCACAGTTTGGAGCAATTTTTTAATGCCCTGGATCTCCTTCATTTTCTGGTTAGCTATTTAGACTAAACTATCGACTGTTGACCGTATTCCTTATGTGCACATGGATCCTTCTTGCCCAATGTGTTCCCATTAAATGGAATCTTGTTCTCATCTTTTCTTCGAGTGCCCATTTAACTATTCTATTTGGAGAGCTGTTTGTGACTTATGTTGCTGGACAGATCCTGGGTCCGAAATTATGAATATCATTAGTTATTTGTCTTCACCTACAGGTTTCAACAAATCTGTACAAATTATTGTCTTAGGGGTCTGTTTATACTCGCTTTGGAGAGAACGAAACTCTCAACGCTTCCAGAGTACCTCTTCTACAAAAGAGAGTTTGATCTGCTTAATTATGTCTGACGTTCGGCCGATAGTTTTCACAAAGAAAGTTACTTGTAGCTCTAATGTTTTTCATGCCTTATGACTATAGCTGATCGATGGAGGTTTTGTTTCAGGCTATTTTTGCTGCATTAGCTGTTTTCTTTCTTACTGGCTCTCTTCTTGTGTTGTACATAAAGGGTCTTCCCTTTTGATGACCTTGTAAATTTCTTCTTCTTTAATTATACTGATTTCCTTTTTCAAAAAAAAATATCAATTTAATCTTATGTCAAAAATTGAACAATGTTTTGATATTTTAAGCATAAATAAATAAATTACACATCATAAATAAATTTGATCATTTAGTCATCCTAATCTTGCTCGATCAATCAAATAATGAGCCACAAAAGCATGTTATTTAGTTTAAAACATGTAGTTTGGTTGATTAAATAATAAACATACTAGTTATTCTCTTTCCCTCACATTTTTCTTTCATATTTTATTGGCTTAAAGACCGAGTTGATGAATTTTAGAGG
>JANTNU010552776.1:0-10859 GCA_024752395.1 Erythroxylum havanense
TAGGGGACTGATAGACTGGTCTATATTTTGGATTGATATTGTGAAATGAAAGAAATATTATGGTTTTAAATTTTAGCGAACTGTATGTTGTGGTTTAATTTATTGATGCCATGCGAGTGTTTAGCGATCGTTTGCGATCGTAGCACTTCCTTGCTGTGGGATATATGTCGGAACGACCCACGGGCGTCCCGGTGTGTACCCTACGATGAGGGGGCGCTACACCATCTCGCCTTATCTTTTTGTTCTCTATATGGAGAGACTGGGCCATCTCATTTCTTCGAAGGTGACCAGAGGGGTATGGAAACCGTTCAAGCTGGGACGCACGGGCCCTCCTATCTCCCACCTCTTCTTTGCCGATGATCTTGTGCTTTTTACGGAGGCTGAGGATTGTCAGATTCTAGTTATTGCTCAGACACTTGAAGTGTTCTATCAAGTGTCCGGGCAGCAAGTGAGGAGAGCCAAGACATAGACTTTTTTCTCTAAGAACGTTTCTAGTGCCACTGCACAACGCATTAACCAAGGAATTCAGATTGTTCGCACGTATAATCTCACCAGGTACCTAGGAGTTCCCTTGATCCATGAGAGACTGAGCAGATGCACTTATCAATATATCTTAGATAATGCTCACCGGAAACTTTCCGGGTGGTGTGCTAGGATGCTCTCCCTTGCGGGCAAGGTTACATTAACCCAGGCCGTCCTCTCGGTGCTGCCACTTTACACTATGCAGACTTTATTTAGGGATCCTCTCTGCCCATGAATGATGCACTCCTGGCTAAATTGGGTTGGGACCTCTTCACTAAACCTACCGCCCTCTGGGTTCAGGTCCTATGGGTTAAATATCGCCTCGATACTACGCATCTACCCCTCACGCTCTCCTGGGCCATTAACATTCTCTCTACTCCCCACGTGCTACTGACTGAATTGTTCTTTTTGGTGACAGGTATTCTGCAGCTGATGCAACGGGAGTGGACGGTCCAGCTCCAATATATGTACTGAGAAGGCAACCAGTGCGCGGACAGTCTCGTTCGCCTCATTGGCTTGATCAGACTGGGCCTCCATATTCTCCAAGAGCCACCTATTGGCATCTAGGAGCTTCTCAGACATGATGCGCTAGGCACAGTGTATCCCAGGACGATGATTTAGTTTGTTTTTCTTCTTTCTCTTTGTACCCAAAACAAAAAAAAACGAAATAAAAGCACCATTAAAGCAATCATGTTTTGCTCCATTACTGCGATCAGACGGGAACAAAAGCTTCACCATTGTCTTTGATTTCATCGAATGTGAGTACTTCCACCTGTTGTAAAGAGTGAGGCAGTGTTAGTTCACTGAGTTTCCTGCCAAGGCGGTTGCTTCCATGGTGGCTAATTCTTCCATCAATTGATGGAGTTTTAGCGACTTTAAGATAGCAAAAAACAAAACTACTCGAAGTTAGGTTTTCTTAGCTCACAGGTTGGGCTCTTTTTGAACCCATTTAAACAAGCTAATTATGATAACATATAGGCCACGTATTTTAATGCTTTTGAGTTGTTAAACAATACAAGATAAATGGGTTAAAATGAATTGGACTTAAATAAATTTTATTATAGGCTTAAACAAAATGATAAGTAACAATATAAATTAAGGCATATAGATTAAATGATAAATTTATTTATTTAGAAAAGAGTTTCTAAATTTATAAATATTGAAAATATGAAAAAAAAAATTAATAATACTGAGAAATAAGTTTCTAAATTGAATTGTAAATTTAAAGTTAATGAGTTTAATCTTAATAAGAAATGAGTTTCTAATTAAATCTAAATTATCAAGTTTATAAGTTTAATAATAATAAATTATATATAAGTTTTTAACTAGATTAGGTTAATTAAATCAAGCATAATATTTTGGTGGCAAAATTTAAATCTAGTCTTTAAAAATTAAACAAGAGTTGTATGCCTTGAATATCTATAGGTTTAGTGGTTCAAAAAGAATCATTTCTTTTGTGCTCTTTCAAGAGCTTTGACTATTATGATATGCTTATATTATGAGACACATTTCAACTTATTATTCGAAAGTGTTGAATATTGTTTTTCCCTTAAATTCATTCTAGGAAAATGGTTCTAATGAAAATCCCCAATGTTTGAACTCCAGCATTATTGCATGCACTTATATACAGATTTGCTAATTATAATGTGGAATACTTAATCAGATCAAATTCATACATATAGTTGGGTGGTGCAAACTTTCTTGAAAAACATAGGAGAAGAGAAGTGTTTAGATGTCTTAGTTTTAGTGGCCTATCAAAGGATATTATAGAACTTATAGTTCTTATGAATTTTAATGATTCATATAAAGAACTAATTGACTCAATTCCCTATAGAGTTCATCGAATTTCATATTTGTAGTATTCATCAAATTTTATAATTTTAGTTAAACATCGTTAGCCGTCATACTTATGTAGCATTTGTTGTTTATAATAATTGTTAAATTTTGGATATTATGTGTGTGTGTGTGTGTGCGTGTGTGTGTGTGTGTGTGTGTATAGGTCACTAAGTTTCCTATTATCAACTATATAATAGTTGATTAACAACTAATCATTCTATTTAGGTGTATTACATATTCGTAAATAAATACACCTAAATAGAACGATTAGTTTTTGATCAACTATTATACGGTTGATAATAGGAAACTTAGTGACCTTTTGATTCCATAGATAATTATGGAAACAATTAAAGTTTCTATTTAGAAGATTGCATAAAATTCACTAAATTTGATAACAATCACATATTAAATGTGTCATTATAGACATATGTGTTTCAAGAAAATTACTATTGTATCTAAAAATTTTTCGTAGAAGTCACTGGAGGTAAAAAAAATTTAGTGGTGACAATTTAGAAATTTGAAAGTATGAAATCTAATATGTATTGGAAGAGTAAAAGGCACTTGCTCATTATATGAAATCATAATAGACTTTAAGAAGGACACTATGACTCAGCATAGGAAAATTGTGAGGCGTGTAGCTTATGTAAAAGATTATCTCTTTGGCTTATACAACATATATAATGATGTTATGCTAGACATAAAGAGCTATGACTGTGCAAGAACATATCGTCCGCAGTAGTAATGTGTTATAGTGGCTCCCAACGACCATATATATATATATACCATGATAAATAAATCATAAATAAGAATATGAGATAAGATAATTGAATACTAAGGCATACGAAGCTAAAGTGAAACATAGCGAACCGAGAGATGTTAGTCATATCTTATCTTATATTGAGCTAGTGTAAGTTGTTACACATTCTTGCCTCTATGTTAGGAACATATAAAATGCACTTAACCCATAATATGAATATCAAGATGGTATAGGATACTGTGAAGCACCTATCAATAGACATCTCGAGGCTTTTGAGCCATACATTGCTAAGTTAAGCTCATAAGGATTTAGAAACTAAAAAGAGAAAGCATTATGATGAGTGTAAGGAAAAAGTGGAAAGAACGTCTTTTATAATTCTTAGGATTCCAAGAGTAACAAACACCAAATAAAATGGGAAAGGAAAAAGACCTCCCACAGAGAAAAAGTCTTTTTTATTTATTTCATATTTTAGTTAGCCTTTGATTCAATATTAATTTCTATAATAGTGAATAGGATAATTTTCTTAGAATTATAGTATTCATGGTTTTATGTTAGATGATTTTTCCAGTATTAGATGTTCTTTATTAAACAAAGAATTATTTTTTATTTAATAAAATTAGCTAGTTCTTATATCTATGCCAATTTATAGCATGCTAGAATTTATTATATTTGATAAAATTGAATAAATCGATTGGTCAAGCATATTTTGTTTAGAAGAACACATAAAGTATAATAGTCTACTTGTAAACATTATCTAGATAACAAAAAAGCATGAAAACTATTGAACATGGGACAATAAGTTGCTAAACAATTACAAGTAACTAACTAAGATATATATGGCTAAACGAATATAAGAGCATGACACGAAAGTACTTATTTCATCACATTTATTAATAATTATACTTAGTATAGTTATATTTATTTGATTTCTAAAAATTTGAAACATTATGTCATTTCAAAAAGTATACGACTTTAGAATCAATAAGATAAAGTTGATAACAATTTCAAAAATTAATTAAGTATAAGAAGAATTATTTGATTAATTTAAGGGGTCATGTAATAAAAATTGAAAGGATAGCTAATGACTAGCATATGGATCCATCAACAAGATGGTAGTGTAAAGAGGATAAATAAAATTCTTTTTATAGTAAGGTATATAATGGCACATGCAAATTTGTATATTAGTTATAGGGTGATGAGTTATTGAAGATCATATATATACTTGATAAGGTGCATATTAAATCGTATCCTAAAATACTATATAAGATATGGATAGGTAAGAGACCTAATTAATTATATTTGATTTCTTAAGAAGGTATTATGTTACTTATATTCATTGTTCGTCCTATAAGTATGGGAATTTAGATTCCAAAGGGATGAACAATATCTTTAAAAGATATTTTTGAACATTTCGAAGGGTATATGCTCAACAGCGAGCAAGGTAATAAATGAGAAATTGAATTATGTTACAAGATCTCATTTTTAAAGAATAATTTTCTAAAGCAAGAAAAAGATAGTTCAAAATTTATCTCTATATGAGAGACTGAATTAGAACGATCTTGTAAGACAAGTCCAATTGAATGGTATTCATCTAAGTGGGAACAAATTAGGAGATGATAAATTGATTTTTTTCAATGGCAATTGGAACCCAGTGGGAGCTCTTTATTGCTATTTAATTTGAGTGGGATCAATAAGAATGTACAGAGATTTGTTTCTCGAATTTTCTTTATACCTATATTACAAGAAAATTATTCCTCATAGGATCAATGATGACAGTTTTGAAAGATACATAGCATATTTAGTGGTAAAAAGATAAACACAATTAAAGAGATTGGTTATGAGAAGAAATTCACTTTGTTTATAAGGTTTACATTATTTTAACTTATTCTAACCTTTCAATAATTGGAATGGACCTTGACATACATCAAATAGATGTAGAGACCATGTTCTTGAATGAAGAAATAGAGTACTAATTAGTTTCATTTAGTCAGGCCAAGAGCATTACATGTTTAGGTTATTAAAACCAATCTATCATCTAACACAATCTTAAAGTCAGTGGTATATTACATTAGTGATATAATCATATCATATGATTTTAGTATGATTGGGAAAGAAAATTTAGTGTATGATAAAAGATTCAATGATAAATAAGCAATTTTATCATTTCATGTAGATGATATGTTTTGGTAGTTAGTGATAATAAGTAGTTTTTAATAAGAACAAACAAATTGACTATTAGGCATGATCAAAATGAAGAATATAACTAAGGTTGCATGCATATTTATGGTTAAGATCGCTAAGTATTGTTTAATTAGAGCTTTTTTATTGTTATAAGCTATATATATATCAATGAAATATTATAACATTTTTGCATGCAAGATAATAAAGCATTTTTGTGATATTTATTTCTAAAGGCAAGCACTTAAGGAAAATGTAGAATCCATGGATGAAATAAGAAGAACCAAAGATAAAGATGATTCTTTATTTCAAAAAAATCAATAGTCTCGCGCATAATATGTTGTGTATGAACACGTACATTGAAAAGACATTATTAGAGTACTCAAATATCACTATTAAATCAAACAAATAGATATAAAGTATAATTACGTCAATGACATAGTAGAGTAAAGAGATAAAAATGTTTAATGACTATTCATAATACTTGTTATCAATGATGATAATTTCTTTATCATCGAATATTTGATGCAATATATTTTAACTAAGAATTAAAAATATTTTATAAAATGGATTTTAAATGAAATCTTAATTCTAGATATATGACAATAATTGATTTTTATTTAAACATTATGTTCTAGAATGAACTTTAAATGAGTGTTGAACATTTAGTTCTGCATACAAGAAGTATGTTAGATAAATACGAGATGCTCTTCCACAAGAGTGATTGTTTCTATTATTTTTTAGGAATGGAGATTATGCAAGTTTTACATGATTTGTCTAGGTAATAAATGAGAATTCAAGAATTAAAACACTTATGTTAATGTGAAGTATATTAAAGGGTGTAAAAGTTTATTAGTAATGAAATGCTATAAAGAAATCATATGTTTTTCCAATCTACCTTAATATGTCAAATCTGAGTTTTAAAGGGGGATTAAATAAATAAATAAGTGAATTCAAGTTAGGAATTAGGTATGTCTGAACTATCATCTGTACAGTAATTGAGGAAAGACACATGCTCTAATAAAAGAGAGTCAATACTATAACATATGAATCATACAAGGTTGACCTTTGGGTACATTTTTTTTGGCTATAATTTGAAGATTATAGCTAAAGGTCAAGCTTTGGCAACGAATTTGAAAAATGTCACCAAAGGGTTAACTTTTGGCGACAAAATTCGTTGTCAAAGGGTGATCCTTTGGTGATGATTTTCAAAATCATCACCAATGCTTGACCTTTAGCTATGAGTTCCAAATCGTAGAAAAAAAACATAGCTAAAGGTCAACCTTTGGTGACGGTTGGCCACCTTTTGGTGAAGATTTTGAAAATGGTAGCTAAACACTACAAAGTAGAATGTTAGCTATGTTTCTTTTGGCGAGGATTTGAAAATCATAATTAAAGGTCAAACTTTCAGCTACATGTTTCAAAATCATAGTTGAAAGTCTCACTTTTAGCTACAATTTTCAAAATCATAGCTAAAAGTATGTTGTAAACTTTTTAATATAAGTATACATTATCTCAATCAAATAATACAAGAAGGAAAATAGTATTAGCTCACAAGGATTGTGTTTATTAATTACAAAGATTAATCTGATTGAAAATTTTTTAATAATAAAAAGATATAAATGAATAAAAATATTTTAAAATAATTAAAAACAAAAATTTAGTGTTAAACGAATCTTGGGCTTTTGATTTCACCAAGATTAATCCCACTTGACTTATCTAATATAATCAATTAATGACTACTCCCTGTGATAACTATGAATTTATGTAATTCATTAAGCCAAGAAATTCATAGTAGTACATACAATTTCTTAAATATCTCTATCTTATGACAATAATGTGATATTTCAATTATTGCTTTTTAGTCTCAAGTGGAATCATAAGTTATGCAATTCCTGATCTGGCAAGCACAAGCATTAGTCATAAAATGAAATAGTAAACATAGAATTGGAATAAAACATCAATTTAACTAAAATTAGGCAAGTTCAAGTATTCATAATCTAACTACATTATAACCCTAAAAAAATAACATTAAAAAAATCAATAATAAATTAAACATGGATTAAGTCATGATTTAAGAGAGAAAAAAACTAGAAATTGAATAAGAAAATAATAAATTAAATAATAAATTAAACATGACTTAAGTCACATTTTTGGCTACTTTTTCAAAATAGTAGCTAAAAGTTGCACTTTTGGCTATATTTTTCAAAATTGTAGCCAAAAATCACACTTTTTGCTATATTTTCTAAATCGTAACTAAGATTTGCACCTATAGCTTCTTTTTGAAAATCGTAGCTAAAAATAGCATTTCATGCTGATGCAAAATTCTCTTTTTGTCTTCTTATTTTTGGTTCTAAATGTATTTTCATAGCTAAGAGGCTTTAACTATAAGTTAAGTTTCGTAGTTAAAAGCCACAGATCCTATATTTCCATTTAAAAACATTTGGTACTTCTTCTTTTAGCTACAAATATATGTTGGTATCCAAATGCCTTTAGCTAAGAAATTTTTTTTTAGCTAATTTAGAAACTCAAACATAAACAAAATTTAACACTTTTTATTTCTTATGTATAATAAATTGTTATACACTTTCAGCTAGAAATTTGTCAAAAATAAATATTTATTCATCATATTCAAGTATTATGAATTCACTAACTTTCAATAAAATCTTTGGCATTTTTATAAGTCAAAGGAACTTTTGGTGATGAATTCCAGAATCGTCGCCAAAGGTGACTACTTTGTGATGATTATGAAAATCATCACAAAATGGTGACGAATTCTAGACTCGTTGCCAAAGGTGACCCTTTTGCAATGATTCTCAAAATCATGACAAAATGGTGATAGCAACCCTTTGATGAGGATTTTTAAAATTGTAACAAAACACTTTTCTTTTGGCAAAACACTTTTCAAACATGTTTATAAGACATCTTTGTTTCACGAAAAGGCAAAAACTGCTTCTGCTTTTTTTTTAACTCTAGGGATTGTTTTTCTATTATGTTGCCTCTACTGTATCTCCTATACTTTCGCTTCTTCTTTGTGCATTTATTGAATAACACTTCAAATTTAGTGTTACTTTAAAGTCTTTCTTGCGTTCATTTCATCTGTAGATTATAGGCAATTTTGGGGTGTTTTGAGTTGTTATTGTGTTATTTAAGGATTTAGTGGTTGAAGTCAACCATTTTGTTTGATGGGTTTGAAATATTAATGCTAAAGTTTAAATATTGGGTATGGATTAATGACGTTTGATGTAGGTTATGGGATGGACCATTTGTCTATTTCACTTTAGTGTTTAGGGTTTATGGTGATTTTGACTTCACCTTCGTAGTTTTCTTCTAGGATTATGCTTTTGAGCTACATTTTCTTTTTTAGGAAATTTTTGTTTAAATGTGATAAAATTCGAAGATAGTGATTTTTTTCGAACGAACACTTTCTTGTACTAATTCATATATACTCTGAAATCAGGTATGGGTCCTGTGCATTAGCCTTATTTGGATGTGTAATTAGGAAAATATAATAAACTTCAATGTCTATCATCTTATTTGGATAAGTGATTAGGAAAGTAGAATAAACTTGGATGTCTAGTCTGTTTAAAGTTATTGCTTTAAGTTTAAAATATAATGATGTTACGATTGAGCAGTAGTGCATGTAGCTATCCAAACAATTGCAAATTTTCATATTGGTGCTATGAAAACATACTATATCTAAAAATATGCATCTTTGGCATGTGCTATACATTTTACTAATCTTTAAGGGTCAGTGGAAAACTTATAATGTTCATGTACATCGGATTTTTGACTAGCTAAAAAATTAAATTTCAATGATCTTTGCTTCTTCTATGAATATTTTGGTAATTGTGTATAACTTCATCTAATTTTTTGTTTCCTTATTTAATTGTACACTCTACTTCTATACTAATTATTTCATTTAAGAACTTCTCGTTGACGAATTCAAATTCGAGACTAATTGTGTCCTTCTGAAATTTATTGCAACATTGCTTTTGGATTTAAGTTGTCAAATGATACTTAAATCACATATGGGGTGTGTTGTTTATAGATTAACTAAAAACATAATTATATATATGACATGTTTTTGTTTTTAGAATAAAATTGTTAATATAAATTCATCACAAATTGTCGACTTGGCAGATATTTTCTAATGCTAGAAATGAGCTCCAGTTAGAGGTATCTAGCAAAATCCTCCCCGCTAAAGAAAAAATCGTTGCATAACAAATATGTTCACAAAAGTCTAATCCTCACTTGCCTTCAATGGCTGATCTTTTTCTTCTTCTTCTTAGTTTTTAGTCTCATTCAACTTAACTCTCTTTCTTTATTGTTGGCCTGCACTTTGGAGCCCAACATTCAAAGTCACAAGATGTGTGCATAATCATTTGATGTGGTTTAGAATTCTAAGAGTTAGGGCTTGTTCCAATTATCCCTCATTAGTCATTCTCGGTTCATCTTCATTCTTTGATACCGTAAGTGTCGAGCCCTATTTTTCAAATCATTCTTATACTGAAGCAAATATTCTACGCTCAACTTCCATCCAGATATTGAACATCTTAGAGACTGAGTTAAAATTCTATTTCTTTAGATCATTTGTAACTCTATGTCTCTAGTTTTTTTAGACACAAGTTTCATCTTATTTGGAGGTCGGATAACAAAGATTGGGCCGAAGGAACAATGACATAACTTGCTCTAGGGCTATCAGGTCAAGGTCATTCTTAAAGTATTCAAAAGAGAACTTTAATATCTACAACTTTCATAAAGACATTGAAGTGAGATTTTTTCATCTAAAGGGTCAGACTTTGGACCAGACGATACATTATGAACAGTGACCAGAAGAAGGTTATGAACAGTACACAGAAGATATCTTACAATTGGCATAACTTTCTCTAGAGATATCGAATTAAGTAGTTCTTTAGATGGTTCCAAAGGGAACTTCAAGATCTATAACCTTCATAAGATATTGAAGACAAATTCTATCATCTATAAGGTCAAAAATGGGGCCAGACAATAGGATTAGATGAAGCTAGATGAAGGGTCAGACAAATTGAGAAAATTGCCATAACTTTCACAAGAGAGCTCAGATTAAGGTGTTCTATGCATGGTTTGAAAGCGAACTTCAAGATCTACAACTTTTATGAAGACCTTAAAGATAGAGTTTATCGTCTAAAAGGTCAAATTTGGACCAGATTATAGGGTCAAATGAACAGTGCACCAGACGAAATGATGTCATCACCAGACGATACGACGTCACCAGACGAAGAGTCCCTCACTAGATGATACGTCCTCACCAAATGAAGTGTCCCTCACCAGAAGATATGTCCTCACTAGACAAAGCATTCTTAAAAGACGAAGTGTCCTCACCAGATCACATGTCATCACCAGACGATATGACGTCATCACACAATACAAACTATTCTTCTAAACATCTCCATTTATAAGGATCATAGCTTTCGACTCCAATGTCCAAAAATTCTATACTATATACCGTTGGAAAGATAGAAAGATAATCTACAACTTCTATGAAGACAACTTTGTCAAATTCAACCTGGATCATTTCAGATTT
>JANTNU010553077.1:0-10855 GCA_024752395.1 Erythroxylum havanense
TCGGGAAAGTCCCGGGAACAAAAATTTTTGTTTTCCGCTGCCGGTACATGTGATGTACCTCCCGGTATTTTCCTACAATAAGACGTACTTCATTCCCCTCTCCAGCCGATATGGGATCCCACACTTTCCACCCCCTTAAGGCCCATCCCTCTTTGGGGTCTAGCCTAGCTAGCACAACAATTCGGGTACTAACTCTGATACCACTGTAACAGCCCTAGATCACCTGCTCATAGATATTGTCTACTTTGGGCCTTGGCCCAGCCAAGCCCTCATCATTTTACTTTTTCTGAGAACTTTCCAGGAGGTCACCCATTCTGGTACTGCTCTTGCTTTAGCACATTTAACTTTGGAGTTCTAATAAGATCCAGTGCGTTAGGGCATGGAAAATGCGTCTGTAAGGGAGAGGTATCCATACCCTTACAAGGTATACTTCGTTCCCCTTTCCAACCGATGTGGGATCTCACAATACTAATTATTCACCTATTAAGATTGTTTATAATTTAAACCACTAACACCATATAGTTCCTTTACCTATCTATAAAAGGAGTAGTTTGGATGGTAAGAAGAAAGCTGAAATGGTGAAATAACTACTTGAAAATATTCGCCAATACATTGAAAGAAAAAATGAAGAATATGCATATAAAGCTAACAAAAGGAGAAAGGAAATTATCTTTGAAGAAGGTCATTAGTGCGGGTACATATGAGAAAGGAGAGGTTTCCAAATTAAAGAATATCTAAATTATAACTAAGAGAAGATTATTCATTTTAAATTTTTGAATATATCATTGCTAATGCTTATAAATAAGATATTTTATGAGAGTATAATTGTAACCATTACTTTTAATTTTTTTATTTTACTCCTTTTTTATAAAAGTGATGACTCAAGGATTAATATTTTCAAAGAATGATGGAATGATAAGAATCAAGATTCCTTTATACATGCAAATCAATTATGCAAATATGAAAAGATGTGTTTAATTATAGTTGGTAATGGCTCGAGTCTAGCTCAGCCATATAAAGCTTGAATCTGAACTAAAGCTTTTATTTATATAAAGCTCGACTTGAAGGTCGATGGAAAGCTCAAGCTTTAAGTCATCTAAAACAACTCAAATAAGTGTAAAATGCTTCCAAAATCAATATTGGATAGTTAGTTTTTGCTTCAATTTTTTTCATATTCACCTCAAGATCCAAAAAAAATCTACTTAAAGATAGCTATAATTTACTATCATCATTTTTCCTTTGCTAAAATCTTCTACTTCCACATGAATTTATGATGATCTTGCATGCATAAAGGGCTAGGTTAACTTGATGAACTGAGGTGGAACTGTAGCTAAACAAGTAAGTAAAGTATTGATCTTTATGGCATGTTATAATAGAAAGATTATGATGATTGAATTGGGATAAATTGTATATGATGTTGATGTTGAAGATGTGATGGAAAAGGGAGAATGAATAGGTGCTTTTCTGTTCTATTTTTGAATGAACGAAAATAGTAGTTTATAGGTTGTTGTATGGATGATTTAACTTGGGATTTGAATTATAATTGACGATAATTCATGCTAAAAATAGGTGTTATTAAGGTGTTTTCAAATCTGGAAAATTAGACTTATAGGTGTGTTTGTAAAAAGTGACTGTTAATGACATAAGTGAGCACAATTTTGTAAGTCTTAGTGTAACCAATATGGAAGTTAAATTAACCTGAAATGAAGTAAACTTAAAGGACATGAAATCTGGAAAATTTTTGTGTTAGAGATGTCTCTAAGCTTGTAATATTCGTGAAGTATTGAAGGTAGTAAAGTTACACATAATAGCGATGTTGATGACAAATTCTGGAATTTTAATTTCAGCCTTGTGTACATATTGAACCAACTGAGAAATTTGACTATAAACTGGTATGTTTGGACTTGGTTAAGGCTAGGAATAAGCTTAGATTGTTGATTGAATAATCGGTTAAGAGCTTGATAAGCTTATATAGTTAAATAATGTCATAACCTAAAGAATTGACTATTTTGATGTGGTTGAGTTCAAATCTAGAAATTATGATTTGTTTAAGGAATAAATGAGTTCTTTTAATGCAAACTTGATCTTAAAGACATGAGTAATGTAGCACCCCACTCCCATCAAACATTTATTCCTATACATCCTTCAGACATTCGAGCACATGCTCGGCGGAAGCAGTGCCCTAGAGTAGTCACATTCACTTCCCATGGCATCATCATTAAAACATAAACATCACAATCTTTAAAAACCTAATTCCTCATTTTCATTTCATAAAATCAAATATATATTGTAGCATTGCATACTTCATCCTTATATACAATATCAAAGAACTATCAGAGTTTACAACTCTATTATAAAATATGCTACATGCTACATGAATGAGGAACTACACAAAATTCTATCTAAATCCTTCAATCTTAGTTGACCAACCTTTGAGCCATTTCTTCCATCCAAAAATAGTACTAGATCTCTTCTAAGGTTTTTTTATAAGATAAGCCTGCTCTCTCGCACCTAAATAATCAAAGTTGCAATTTTGATGAATTTTTCGAACTCAGTGAGCTACCTACCATCGATGGCTCACTCGTAACACATAACACATACAGTTCATATTTCAAGGTCACAAACAATTCATGTCATCATATAATGCACATCTTTCACCAATTATCAAAAACACCATATAACACTTTTTTCACTAATTCACTTTTTACATTCATAATGGTTCATACAATTTAATTCAATCATTCATATAATGCATATAAAATTATATCTGCAATGTTTATGAGACTCATTTTTATTTATTACTTTATTATGACCGAGTGCCTTTTTCACTATCCTGTATCCATTGTGGATACTAGGCTTATTAAAACTTGTCATTTATCCATTAGGGATACAAGGCTCATTATATATAGTGAGCCAGAGGCTCTTACCACATTTTGAGCTTTAAGCTCTTTTTCACTTACAACTCTAGTCACAACTGCCTTTATATTATCATGCATTCATATAGTGAAATACATCATATGTATTCAATCATTCGCTTGTGCTCAATTTTTTTTTAATTTTTGCATTCACATTCCCTATTGTACATTGGTCTGGCATGCAACAAATAAGTTGAGTATCACATATTATGTCAAATTCACTTACAATGGGCACTTCTAATATATTATTCATGCATCAAATGCCTCGGAAATTCAATGTCAGGAATCAACACATTTACATCACATAATAATTCAATTCAAAATTTAAACAAAACAATAAATCAATATGAGACCATCTAGGTAACTCATAGTTTGCTCCAGATAGTTATTGCCTTGACATCCTGGCAATGTTTGGATGTTGTCGCTCTAATTTCTCTTCTATATCATGCAATATATATATATTTACACATTACTAATTTGCACATTTTCATGAATACTCAATGACAATCCCAGGTCTTTTTCCTTAATTCACATCTTATGATCATTCATACTCCATAACTCATATATGTCTAAATTAAACTTAGATTGACACTTCATTTGTACAAGATTATTCTAAGTTCATCATTCAATCATTTACTAAGATCATTCAAGAATTAAAAGATCACAAAGTATCCAATTTATCATTCACCTTTACTTAATACACATCATTCACCTTCTTTGGATCACATTATCTTTCATAGTATCACTTTTATTCTTATAACATTTCCAAAATTTCAAATCTGAACACTTGATAAACAACATTCCATTCTTAAATTTTTATCCTTATTCATCACCTTAAACATATCACATTTTTAATCCCTTTTTCAAGCATCATTCTAGGTTAAATTCAAGCTTCATTCAAGCCTAAGTGCATCATATGAAAGTACCTTACCATTTGTTGTTTCAATCATCACAAAAAAGAAGAATAACTTACGTTGATGGCCTTTCAAGATTTTTGTCAAGACAAATTTTTGGGTCAATTTTTCATGGCCATTTTGACATAGTAAATGAGGTATTTGGGCAAAAGAATCCCTAAATAAATGGTTCTGTATCTCTTAAGGTTCTAACAACACCAATTTCACACAGTTTGATTGAGTATTCTGTAAGTTAAACTCAAAATACTACAGATTGTTCTCACTCCTTGACAGCACATAGTACTCAACTTCAAACTAAGTTTCGAAACCCTTAGAGATAGAATTCAAATTCGATTCCCGCATGAAAATTATATTCACCTGTCTGTAGTTTAATTTAAAATTAAAATCATCCAATTTTGGTATTTATACATTAAGATATGGATAAAATATAGATGTATGTTCAATGGAAACGTTACAACTAACATATTCCAATCATTCTCTTTTTAATTTTTCCAAATTTTCGACTCCATATTTTACATTCAAGCCATCTTATGCATAGTTCATCAACTCTAAATCATATCCTCTTCATTTTCACCTAAATTTTAGCACAAAAGCATCTATACTACAACTCATAAATTGTTATTAGTCATTTACATTAAAACAGAACATGATGTATCCATTTGTTCATCAACATCCAGCACACTTCAAACACCATTATCACAATCAATCCATCGATAAATAATCATCATAATTTCTTCTATTAAAAAACTCATAAATAACATTAACACACTAAAATTTAGAACACAAATCTCTTTATGTTTACACCCACATTAAAGCATATATGAAGCTCCCCAATCATGGTCATCAAATCTCAAATCATTCATCATATTTGATTCATTTACAACTACCCATGAAGATCAAAGTATAACTTAATAAAACTCCAAACTCTTCAAAATCATATGAACCCTAGTTTTCCATGGCTCACACGATCATCAACATGGAGGTGGGTCGATTAGGTTTTTTTGACAAATGAATAAGACAATCAAAATGAGAGTAGCAAGTGAAAAAACTGAGGACAGGGTTTAACGTTGATGGAGGTGGGTAAGTGTCGTGGAAGTGAAGAAGTTTGAAGAAGATGAAAAAGGTCACAGAGAGAAGAAGAAAGCAATAAACAAAACAATGAAAATCATCTTTCAATGTTAAAAGAATCGTAGGTGAGTGTGCCAAAGCAAGTGACACTTGTCACCTCCCTATGGTTCCCTTTAATAACTAGTCTATTTGTCTTCAATTTCTACTCCAATTATCTCTCAATTTTTTGTGATATTCGTCATTAAATCATAATATCCTATATCAATATTTCTACTGTCATTCGTCACTCATTTCTATTACCATAAATCAATTGTCTTGCTACTTGGCTTTTTTCTAGTCCAAAATTCCTCAAAATTTCCTAAATTTCATCAAAAATTCTATATCAATAATTTTACTCACCAAATAAATTTTTAGGACAAAATATTCACTATTCATATCATAATCATTTAAAAATCATTTATATCCAGGAATAAGTCAAATGAGTGCATGAGTAGTTATTGTAATGTGTACAAAAGTCAAATTCATGTATGTGTATGCTAATATTATGCATGGGCATGAAATGCATTTCCTAATTTCTTAATAACCCTTAATATGGAGAAAATGGGATGTTACAAGTAATTTGTATAAGGTATAGATGAATGAGCATTGAAGAACATTGGGTAATTATGAATGAGAATTAGGTAAATGCATGAATATATATTGTTAGAAAAAGTTTGATGAAGGTATAGATCTAACTTGCTGAAATTCCAGATTTAAAGTAACAACTGTGTGTTTGTTGTAAGAGGCTTTTGATCATGAAAATGAATTTGGAGTAAATCAAGCTACCTTAAAGGTACAAACCTAATTGCAAAATGGTAGTATACAAAATATAATGTTTGAATGGTCTTAGGGTGTATAAGCACAAATTGAATAGTCAAGATCTATGTATAAGGATATATACCTAGGAAAGTCAATTAAGTATGCATTGAACATTACATGTAAACATATGCATGAATTAATATTCAAGTGATTGATAAATTTAGTAATGTGTAAAATATGTCTATATTGTATGACTAAAGAAGCACAAGTTGATCACTAACATCTAGACATTGCCGGATAATTAAGGCAATAGCTTTTCTAGAGCATATTGTGAGTTAACCTAGATGTTTTCTCACTATGATTGAATTGTTTTTTATTAACTTTCAAATATTGAACTATTATTGATATGATTACTATGATTTCGAACAATGTTAGTTTGAGGAGTTTGATATTCGAGAATGTACTAGAAGTGTTTTCAAATTGAATGTGTAATATGAAATATGTTCTCAACTTAATATTGAATACTGGATTCAGATCTAAAAATTGTGATAAATGACTATGCACATTGAATGAAAGGTATTGATAGCATAATATTTTATTTGATGTATTTCATTACATTGTTATGCATGATCAGATAAAGGAGTTATGATCAGAATGACCAGCGTGAAAAAGAGCTTAAAGCTAAGGAAATGTGCACAAAGAGCCATAGGATCAGTTATTAATGAGATCAGTATCCACAATAGGTATGGGACAGTTATGAAATGAGCTCGGTATCTACAACAAATACGGGATAATTAAATAGGCACTTGGTCACAACAAAGTAAAAATGAAAGTTGAGTCACATGTGCATTTGCATTTATACATATATATACATATGTATATATATATACACATATATACATACATATATATACATATATAGACATATACATATATATATATATATACATATATATATGTATATACATATATACATATGTACATATGTATATATACATGTATCATGTGAATGATTGCAAATAATTATTGAATTGTGTTGATATATATATATATATATATATGTATATATACATGTATACATGTATATATATATATATATGTATATATACATATACACGTATACATATATATATACACGTATACATGTACATATATACATGTATACATGTATGTATATATATACATGTATATGTACATGTATACATGTATATATATATATATACATGTATACATATATATATATATACACATGTATACGTGTATATATATATATACATGTATCATGTGAATGATTGCAAATAATTATTGAATTGTGTTGATATAGTGATATGTAATGGTTATGTACATGTTGATGATATGAATGATTGGATTATTCTAAAATTTTTATATGAAATGTTTGTAGTTCATGATGTACTTGCTGGAATATGATATATTTTATGATCTAGTATTCAATACTGAATGGTGTGATATGTGGTATTTAATTATGAATAATGTGACACATCTATTGAATTTGGTTATATGTATGTGATGATGTGTTCTAATTTGAGTGAGCACATCGATGATAGTTCACTCACTGAGTTTGCAAACTCATTAAAATTGCAACGTTGATTTTCAGGTACTGAGGAGACCTAGCTTCTAAGGCAATTTAATAAAAGTCTAGTACTATCAAATTTGGAAACAAGAATGACTCAAAGGTATGGTTAGCTAATACTTGTGAAGTCTAGATAGAATAATTTTATTTAGCTCCTCCTTTCATGTTGAACTTTTTATACAGAACTTTAAACTCCCAAATGTTATGTTATGTATAAACATGTATTATGAAATGTAATGATAATGTAAGTAAGTTTCATTTTGTGAATGAAATGAGGAGTTTTGATCTTTGGAAATAATTATGTTCTGTATGATGCCATAATAAGTTGATATGATTGCTCTAACATGTCATTTTCATAGGGTATGTTTTTGAATGTCCTCTGGATGTTCCAACATATGCTTTATGGTAGTGGTGCATTATATTTTTGGTATCAGAGCATGATTTGGCATCCATAAGGACATATAAGAGCATTTAGACATGACATTTAGTGAGAGATTTGTATAGGGATCACACTTATTGTTTGTTATAGATCATCCATTACAAGAGATTGAGTCACAGAGTTAGCTGACCTTAAGTCCATAGGAGCCAATAGAGAGTCTCCAGTTCCTTAATTTGAACAAATGCCTCCAAGAATTCCTGAGAGGAGAGAAAGGAGGTATGATAAACTTAGGAAGTAAGGGGTTTTATATTTCTATGGAAGTACAGAATCTACTGAGGCAGAAGGTTGGTTGGAAAGAACAGAGCGGGTGTTTGATTAGATGGACTATGAGTCTGATGAGAGGTTTGATTACGCAGTCTCATTATTATAACATTTGGCTTATCAGTGGTGGAAGAATGTTCTTGGTAGTTTATGATATCCTATTTTCTAGTATATGCTTAGTGTTTAACCCTAGATTAAGTATTGTATACACATGCATAACATTAGCATTCATACATGAATTGATATTTGTACACATTAAAAACATAACATATGCACTCAATTGACTTATCCTCGGATATGAAAGAAGTTAAGTGAACATTGTAACATCCCGTTACCGATGTGATGGGCATATCGGTAATTTGGATGGATTGAGTGTTGAGTGCATTCATAATTGAATTGCACGTATAGTTTGCCTCTACATCAGTGATAAATGAGTTAAATGCACATGCATACATAGTGACATGCATTCATGATTGTTCCAGCATTTAATTGTGATTATAAGTTGAATTGTGAATTTTGAGATAAATTGTTAGATATGATCTATTTGGGTTTGGAAAATTAGAGTTGAGTGAAAATTGAGTTATTGAGTTATTGAGAATTGAGGAATAATTTGAATTGAATAGTTATATTGGCTGAATTGTGACTTGATTGAGAATTTAAGAGTAATTGAGTTGTATAGCTGAGTTAGAGTGAGAATTGAATTTTGGGAGTTGGAAATTGAGAATTGAGTATGGAATCGAGTGTTTCATATTTTTGAGAATTTATAGGAATTTTTCCTGAATTTTTAGAGTTATGAGTTCGGACCGCGAAATTGACCTAGAGACTGATTTTAGATTTCCGGTTCCGAAAGTGAACGGTAATTGGCTTGGGAAATTTAGAGTTATGAGTTTAAGAATTATTGTGATGAGCCATTGGAATTAGAGATTGAAATTAAGTGAAATTGAGGACTTGTGGAATTGTGAGCAATAGGTTTAAATCTATATGTATATAAGTGGTTTTGAATTGGGAGTTAGGCATTTTTCTTCTTCTTTCTCTCCTCACCGTCGACGATTTCAATCTCTTCCTTCCTTAGAGATTTTCGTTGGTTTCCTTCCTTTGTGGTGTTGATTTTGCTGGAGCGTTGGAGTTATTGATGTCTAGCTTGGTGTTGGAGGCTCATCGTTGGTGTTAAAGGGCTTGAGAGATTTTCGGAAAATTTTTAGGGTTACAGATTGATCTTTGATTTGGTAAGTTTATTATGTTTAATGTTGTTATTTAGTGTGATTGTTGCATTTATGATGTTTAATGTGAGTAGTTAGGCTGTTTTAATGGTGGTTTTAAGAGTATTAATGGCGGAAAAATGAATCGGAGAGGATGAAGTCGCTCGCACGTCGCGACGTCTGAAAGGAGCACGCCACGGCGAGAAAAATGCGTGTTCGCTGCGGCGAGCTGCGTGAGACGTCGCGGCGAGCAAGGAATTTAGACGCCATGACAAGCTCCTGCGTGGACATCACGGCGAGACGAAGAGGAGTTGTTCGCCACGAAGAACGGTTCCCGCGCCGCGGTGAGCGTCCGCTGTGCGCCGCGGCGAGAGACTGTAGGTCGCGGCGAGGGACAGAAAATTTGGATGAAATTAAATTGGTTTTTAGGGCATAACTTTTAGTGTAGACCTCCAATTGAGGTGAACCTTGATTTGTCATGAACTAGAGAAAGAGGCCTACAATTGTGGTAGAGATTGAGAGTTTGAATTTTTATCAGTGGGATTTTAATTATCGAAAGGGAATCAATTGCATTATTGAATGCGACTTAAAAGTTATGTTTTGAATAATTAGAGTTTAAATTGGAGAATTATGAAATCGAGGGATATTATGGACCTAGTGAATAGTGAATTTTTGGTTGTGAAGTGAGAGATAGCGGAATTGGATTTGAGCGCTGGAAAATCATGATTGTGCATTGTATCATTTGAAATTAAGACATGTGCATCAGTGAATTCAATTGGGTAAGCATTTAGTGATGAGAATTCGTTTGAATTGTTATAGAGGCGCCGTTGGATCGACAGTCCACGGATATTTCTGGGACTTCCAAGCAGTAGCTCGGAAGTTACAGGTGAGTAACCTAGTTGGTTCCTCAATCCTTGTGTGATAAAATGTGCTGTGAATGTGTAAATTGTTGACCATGAGAGTGTTATATATTTGAAATAAATGTGTTGAGATTGTGAATATATGTGCTGAATGTGATAAATGGAATTGAGTGAGATATCCATATATATTATTGCTTGTGCAAATGTGAGTACATGAGATTATGAATCAGTGTATAGAATTATGAGTAGTGTTCTGAATGCGATAATCGAGTGGAGCGATATATATGCGTTAGTGACTGTGTAAGTGTGAGTACATGTTAGGCTTGATTTTAAGCGGTAAATTAACAGTTGTGACTGGAGCAATTAGTGAGTAGAGCTTTAAGCTCGATTATCAGTGAATGGGCCTAAGGCCAAAAAAGGGGAATAGTGCATACCCAGAGGGCTCTCCTATCCCTTATGTGAGCGGGTAATAGTGCATACCCGGAGGGCTCTCCTACTTGCCGAAAATGTGATTAATGTGAAAAGTGCCCGGATTGGGACAGTGTTAATGCTCAGTCACAACAATGTCATAAAATGAGAATTTGCATATATTATGCATCTGACTGTGTAGCGAAATTGTGAACGCGTGTGATATGTGCTAATTGTGAAGTGATAAGTCTGATCTATGGCATAGTATAAATGTGCAAAGTGATTATAGTGTTCTAAAATGCATAAATTGTCTTATAATGTTCCAAATTGTGTTAATATATAACTATGCGATATATTATGTGTATATGCATGAGTTGGGTGAACCATCGATGATGGTTTCTC
>JANTNU010553967.1:0-10851 GCA_024752395.1 Erythroxylum havanense
ATATCATACATCATTAATTTGATGTCACTAAAAATTATTATTCACTGTTCTGTGATTTTTAAGGACAACAGTCTAAAGTACCGATTTATTTTGGTGTACCGGGTAAACTAGATACCAGGTATTACAAAAGCCTAACATTATTCCCTTTTTTTAAAAATGCCTCTCTCTCCTTAGATGTCCTCCCTCTCTCTCAATAGTTTCCTACAACTTCTTTTATCTTAATCATTATACCACTATGTTTCTTTTTTAATTTAGTTTTCCTTTAGTTTATCTATTTTATTATTCCATTTTATTCATTCATATATTTTTTATGTTAATTATGTAATGCAGATTTATATTGATCTTAGTATAGGTTTTCCTATTTATGATTATAAATGTACATTTTATTAGGTATGAATTTCTTTTTAATGATGGATTTTTTTAGAAGATATACTAAGTGATTTACAACATTTTGCAAAAAAAAAGTTGAAACTTAGGGTTAAAGACATGCATTATAGTTTGTTTTATTCAAAAGTATTTAAAAAAACTACACTTTTACTTATTTCACCAAAACCCGTTTCCATCAAATCTCTTGTCGAAAAGTTAATGAAAGTTCCATAAAAATAATTTAAAATGGAATTTAGTTCCACTTAGAGCTCCAAATTGAAGTTATTCTATACGAGTTCAACATCCCACCCAATTTGAAGAACATATCTGTAACTTAAAAAATATATACAAACTAGTATAAAATCTATGTACCCTAAAATCTCTCACACTTCCATTCCATTTATTCTCACTATCTTTTTTGCAAAAAAGTTTCTTGATTTTAGTGAAATCACTACAAGCTCTAGTTAGGTTATGGTGTATGCAAGATGGTTTAAGACAAATATAGACCCTCTTATATAGGCCTACTTAAGAGGTGGTAGATCTAAATGTGGGAGATTTTATAGTAGAAAAAACTATAAAGGAATGGGCTAGCATTAAAATGATATATAGAGTTGGTGCTAAAAGAATAAGTTGACTTTTTTTCCTAACTACTTGAATAGATGAGAGGAATCAACCATGATTTAACGGTACATAAATTGAACATAGATCTTAGACCTAAAGAGACAACATATGGAGAAGGAAGTGGAAAAATTATTGTAGGCTAACTTCATACATAAAGTGTAGTGTCCGAAGTGATTTGCCAATATAGTGATGGTCAAGAAGTTCAATAGGAAATAGTGCACGTATATATATTTCACTAACCTAAGCAAATTTGCCCAAAAGATAACTACCAATTACCTAAATTTTTCCATTTAATGAATGATATTATAGGCCATAAGTGATTAAGTTTCATAGATTTGTACTTGGATATAACCATGTCCTTATGTTTTGACCAAATGTAGAGAAAACCTTTCTCACCTATATTGGCACCTACTAATATTAAATAATGTCATTCAAATTAAATAATATGCAAGTAACTTATCATAAATTGTTTAATAAGGTGTTTAGGCCTCTGATTGGAAAAAGCATAAAGGCATAAGTTGATGACATGATGTTCAAGATTAAGAGCATAAAGTATTGTCATAGAATTAAGGGATTGCTTTGAAAGTGTACGTAAATTGGCTAAAGGTGAAATTTAAACCTATTGCTTCATAAAAGGTCTAAGCCCTTACTATTATCTATGGTATAAATTAGCAACTTAATGTTACTAAAATAGTACATATTGAATAAGGTATAAAAGTGATACTAGAGATAATAATTGGGGTTTCTTAAATCTTTTATGAAATATTGAGGTGTAAATTTACCTTTGGAAAGCAAATATCTAAAGAAATCATTTTTAAAATCATATTAGTGTTTGGTGGGTTTAGATTGCCCAGTTATGATTTTACATGTGCCAAGTTAGTAGTTTCATTATTAGGAACTGACAAAAAATCTAATTGTATTAGTGTTTAGGATTCTATTAGTATTATTTTAAAACCGTTAAAGTGCAACATGGTACCATAGATAACTATAAGAACTTACTTAGACCTTCCAAGAAATGTTAGGGTATGATGAAGGCCTTTAGCTTATATAAATTTGGAAAGAAACTTAACCATAAGAAATGTGTTTTTGGGATATTAGATGAGAATTTCCTAGGATTTATGGTAACTCAATAAGGAAAAAAGAATAAGCCAAAAAAGATAGAGGTAATATAGGTTGTCGAACTTTCGTCATTTGTTAAAGATGTTTAAAGGTTAATAGGAGAGCAAAAAGGCTATCTAGGTTTTTGTTTAGAGCAATATACCATTACTTACCTTTTTCATAAAAACTTAGGCAAGCAAAAAACTTCAATTGGGTCTAGAATGTTAACAGGTCTTTGACCAACTAAAAGTTTATTTTTGTAACCCCTATCACTTTCTATACCCTACCTAAAGGTGCCCTTATACCTATACTTAGTTGTCTCAAATTAGGTAGTTAACTCAGTCTTAGTAAAGGATGAGTAAAGCTAAAAAGGTCAGTATATTATATTAACAAGATCCTTCACGAGATCGAAGAGAGATACATTAAGTTAGAAAAGGCAACCTTTGCTCTTTTATTTTATGCAAGGACCTATTTCCAAGCTCACACTATAAAGGTGGTCATATACTTACCTTCACATCAAACTTTTTTATAAGCCAAATTTCTTATATTGATGATTCAAATAGTATATGGATCTAAGTGAATATGACATTTAGTATGTATGAAGGACATTTCTCAAATTATAAGTGATCACCAATTTCATAATGGAATATATAGACATTTATTGATCGGTTTAATTATGGAGAAGGTAATAGGGCAATAACTGTGATAAAAGGGTCGTTTAATGTATAAATAAAGTATGAGCATAAGCATAACTTTAGAGCCTTAGAAATAGTGAGATTAGCCTCCCACTTTTGCTTAAAGGCAATATAGACATGTTTAGACTTTTAGTTGGTGGTAAACCAAGTATTTAAAACTTTTGATGTCAAAAAAGAAAGTATCCAGGTGTATAAGATTAAAAAAATTCTTCAAATATCCTAGGCTATAACTCTAGACCTACAGTTGATCCACTGAAAAGAAAATGCTATGAAAAATTAGATATTAAGTGGTATGCAAAAGGAATTCATAGAAAAAGAGTCATTTTGGAAGATAAGGTTGAATTTATACACTTGGAAGTTTAAATAAATAGCATACAATTATTAGAGTAATTGGATGAGGGAGATTAGAGAACATGTATAAAAAGGAGATGTTAATAAAGATTCCAATGAGTTCAAAAGGCTCAAATACATAACTATAAAGTACATTATAATAAGTGAGAAGATTTGTTGCAAGTTAATTACTTTGCCTTACTTAGGTTATGTGGTGTCATCTCAAGTGCCTCAAAATTTAAAGGGATGATATGCTATAAAATGTGGATCACATAAAAAAAACCTCTAATTTAGCCCATAAGCTACTCAAGTAAAGATACTTTTAGCTGAAGTTAAGAAGGGACACCTAAGAGTATACAAAGAAATGTGACAAGTGTTAGCAACATTTCAATCTGCATTATAAACATGTGTCTGATATATAACCTAATACCATTTTCTCACTAAAATATAGATATCTTAGGCCCCTTTTACTTTAGAGGTGTAACATATTAAGTTTATTTTGGAAACAATTGTTTACTTCACTAATTGGGTAAATGTTGAGAACTTTCCGAGCATCGCCATCAAAATTATAGAACATTTTTTAAAGACTAAAATAATCAATTATTACATAGTTAGTTACATAAAACGATCCCCATTCTAATAGCAAAGGGATTAATACATAAAGATTAAGCAATTTATTGCGTCTATTTTGCATCCATAATCCAATTGTCTAGCAAAGGTGATAAATAGAACTAATTCTCAAGGCCTTTTAACTAAGGTTGAAAAGGATGAAGATAAATGGGTAGATCTTATTCCCTATATCCTTTGTGCATACCGCATTATACCTATAACGTTAATGGGAGAATTATATCTCAACTTAGCCTTTTGGGTATTATTAATAATTTCTATAAAGTTAAATATGGAAAGCTTAAAGGTGTCCATCTACTAACAACACTCTAATGATCTGGGAAAAATGATGAGTTAGAACTTCTAAAATGAGTGAAAAGAGTGCTTTCACAAAGAATGCTACCTACCATTAAAGAATTACATAATATAACTTCAAGAGAACTCGTTTATAAGATATAAAGGAAGAAGATCTAGTTATAAGGAAAGTGAATATACTGAATAAAGTTGAGGCAAGGGAAATCTGTCTCTTAAGTTTTATAGTATGTTCATTCTAAGGAAGATTATAAAGCCAAAAATTATATAAATTGTCTTATATTAGAGGATGAGAAATACCCCTCACTTGGCATGGGCAACATTTGACCCCTTATTATCAATAAAGGCTAATTGTTTGGACACTCATTTTTATTGTATGAAATTATCAATCACAAAAAATTTTGCCAAAGTAAACACACACTCGTAAAGATGCAGATATATCTATATGACAATTAAGCAAGTAAGATCTTTTCATTAAAGGCAAAACACACTCGCAAAGATGAAGATCTACCTATACAACAATCTTACAAGTAGGAAATCCTTTTTAAAGATAAAATGTACTTGTAAAGACATAGATTTTCCTATACAAAAGTCGCACAAAATATTTTCGCTAAAGGTAAAACATACTAAAAAAGACATAGATATGCCTAAATGATTATAATGCAAGTAAGATGTTTTTGCTAAAGGCAAATGCACACACAAAGGCATATGTTTACTTATATAGAGATTATATTGTTAGATATTTCCATAAAATAAAAACGCACTCACAAAAATGTAGATCTACCTATTCATTAATCACGTACCTAAGAAGTTTTAATAAAGGCAAAATACACTTACAAAGAGGCAAATCTATCTATACGACAATCTCACAAATAAGATGTTTTCTCTTAAGTAATACTGTGTAACTTGAACGTCAAAAGCAACAAGAAATTGGATTCCACTAATAAAGTAGGAAATAAGCATAATCAAATAATATATTAGGCACAAGGAAGATTATATTAATATTTAGGCCTGAAGGCTAGTAAGTATAAAGATGAAACATAAATAAACAATGATTCATCTCTAGTTAGCTGATAAAGATTTATAGACCAAGATGTTGGTGGCTATGTAATTATTTAAAGACATACTCTTTATACATTCATTAACTAATTTTAGAAAAAGAATTAGTATGAATGCATTGCTAATTTCACCTTAGGAGTAAAAAGACGGATTTCCCTATATTAACCTCCTCTCGAATCCTTCAGGATGTTAAGAAAGTTATTTGGGGTAGACTTGGTCACATATTCAGGCTCAAGGGCAAGCTCGGAAGCAAGAAAATTGTTAACACTGAAGTCTTTAATCCCTAAGTCTGGATGTTTTAGCTTGATCAAATTTTTTCACTTATTAAATTTCTTAACAAAATATATGCCTACATTGTAATTTCAAGGCTTGAAAGACTTACTCTTTAAAAAATCATGGCACACGTCTAGCCTATATTTATTACTCCTAAGTTACTCAATTTGATTGCTACCCCCAAATCTAACTTATTTTATAGTCTATAATTAGACTGCAAATCTTGCCGTATAAAGCCTCTAGGTCTTAGTCATTTACCTCGAGCTCTTGTTTCAAATCTTTCATGCTTTTAGCCATCTCATCCTAAGTCTAGGTAAGCCTTTCCACCTCCATTTTATACTTGTTAATTAAGACTTTCACAGTCAGGACAAACTGAAATGGTATCTTATAAGACTCAAAGGCTTACGTGTTAAAAAAGAACAAAAGAAAAGAAAATTAAGAGAAAAATTCATAACTTTGGCCAAGGAGATCTCCATATGTAGACACAAGCCTTTAGATTATTATTCTCTAAGAACTTATTATCCTGTGACAAAATTAGGCCTCGATGTATACTCACCATGTATAACCTTATTGAAGACAAAGTCTCTACCTTGCTATCCCATTTTGGGATACATGACTCAACTTTAGTCCTTATCACTTTACCCATATCCTTATCAATCATAGCCTAGGAAGTGATGAACTTGGTAACCTTGGCGAAGGCTTATTAAGGTTTAGGCATCGTATTAGCTTGTTATTCATTTAAGTAAATACTAACAAAAAGGCTAGTTGGAGTAAGCTTATTGGGTATAAGAACATTCTATTGTTGCCCTCTTCCTCTTTTTGAATTATCTGTTTTGTTTTGAGCAATAATAGTAAGTTTTCATGGATTAATCACTATAAAAGGCATAATAAGCTAGTAATGATTATATATTTCAATATTAATATATACATAGTAAAGCAATCTGTAAGCATGTTAATTAGTAATGTCATCCTCTAAAAAACCCTCCTTCAATAGCACCTCCTTTTATAAAAGGAGATTTTTAGAAATAAGATATGTTCTAGAGAGGCCAGAAAATCATTTAATCTATATCTTTCATTTAGTCTACATCCATCTCCTCAAAAACCTGACTAAACCTTTATTCACTTTCATCATCTAATGCTTGGAACAAGAAGTAGTTTTTCCACCTATACTTTCCCTTTTACGGTCTATGAATATTCTTTCCATGTTTGTTTTCTAGAGGGATAAATTCATAAACACAATCAAATTTATCGTTGCCTTATTACACCATAAATGATAGACAATTTGGAAGAATAAGATAAGACTCCAAGAGGGGACAAAATTAAACTATTGACAAACTTATCTCCTTTAATATATGAATGCATAAGACATTTAATGGGAGCCTTGTTATGTACTTAAAATTATCCTAGTAAACACAAAATTTTTTATGCTTAGAAAATTAAGCTCTCTCAATAAGAAGAGGATGCCTAATATTGATACAAGGGGAATGACGAAATCTACCTTCTTTCACTCAAAATTTTCTAACCTAATCTTTCCCACATAGCCTTTTCCTTAAACCTCGTTATTTTTCAACTTGAGGACCTATGACACAATAGGTTCTACCTTTAACCCTCTATATTAACAAACCACTATTAAACACTCTTGATTCCTAAATTTTTCTTTCTAAAAGAAGGTAATATCATGACTCAAAACTATCAAAGTGGGATATGCTAACTTGAAAAGAAAATGGAACTTAAGAAAAATGTACCAATTGGAATAATATAACCTCAAAGAAAATTAGTATGAAGGAGTTAAACTCGTATGAAAGTTTTTTGATATATTTCTCAAGAAAAAGGTAAATGTTTTATAATAAAGTGTGAATAAGGTATTTATAGGCATTTTTTACAACTTATATTTATTGTCTATGAATGGACTAAATTTAGAGACCCTTTCTCTACCTAAAGCATTTGAATGTCTTCCTTCCAATTAAAATCCTTTTTGCCTCTCTAAAATATTTGCATGCATTAAAGATATGAGAGATGGCAACTCGATAAAAATGTTGAAGCCTTACAAAAAGGTAAGGTTTCATCTAAAAAAAATTTGCACCAAGAGAGTAGTTTAAAAAGGGCTAATGACATGCTTTAGAGTTCACTTTATGGTTCTTTGGTTAGTTTGATTATAATGTTCTCTTCTAGAGTTGATGTTTTATAAATTATTAGAAGATGATATTAGTTCAAAGCAAAGAGTAGAAGCTTACATCTTATTGGATTATATGAAATCATTGTAATTTTCTTTTAATATACATATAATGACAAATCTACTAAAATTCTAAATGACTTGTATTTAGTGTTATAAAGGAAAATTCAAGATATTGTTAACTGCAATGAATTTGGTTATCATTCACACAAGGATTATGCAAGGTTAAAATTTTGAACCTAAATTTTTCTAAGGCATTCAAAATTAATTTGAATAAAAATAAAAAGGAAATTGAATCAAATAATACAACAAGCAAATAATTCAAATAATAAGTGTAACAGTAAGTTGTCCAATTAATTTAGGGCTGTGATTAAGATTGAATATTTATGACTTATTCTTGCCTTATTTTGATTCATTTACTATTGTTGATCTAATTATTTGTTTGATCCTATATTTCCTAAGGTATTGATTACTCCTCTTAAGATTTAATCAATTAACTCTAATTAAATTCAAAAATTCTAGATTTACAACCTCTTTATTCACAAAACTTTTCTTAATATTTTCAATTAGATATGAAGCTATCTATTGGATAATTAATTTCTCAAACAAGATCTCTCTTTGAATGATTATTAACTTGATAATTGTAGGTCTATTAAATTGTCAAATCTCATTGTACAATCTAACTTTGATTACTTTTGACTTACTCTCTTAATTTGTTGTCAAGTTTAAGCATAAACAATTATCACAAACATTCAATATGTATTGAAATCAACGCTAATCAAAGTCACAAAATAAATCCTAATATGAATTTAGAACTTCATAAACATGTTTAACATCTTATATTCATATTACACGTCAAGATTAATAAAACAACTAAAAGAAAAGAAGAAAAACTCCATTGAAGACTTGATCTAAAAAGATGGAAAACATCAAAAGACTAAAAAAACTCACATGTTGGAAAAGCTAAAATTCGATGGAATTGTTGTTTGTGCTCTCTGTCACGATCGTGACAAGCAAATCATGATCATGACCTACTTCCATGCTTTCAATTTTTCTATTTTCTTCAATTTTCTGTTTTCCAACACTCAAAAACACATCCAACACCGCTTGAAACATAAAATTAAGATCCAACACATTGATATACCAAGGAAAGATTATTTATTTGTACCATGAAGTTGATCAATATTTCATACATAGGAATGGTAATTAAATTTGGGCCTAGTTTGACAAAAATTCAATATATTCAATTTGGGTTGAATGAGACTCGGGTAGGGCTTAAACTTAAAAAACATTTCAAGCTTGGGCCAAAGTTCGATTGCCATATGTTATATTATTAAAATAATGTCATTTTGTTAATAAAAAAATTGATTTCATTTTCAAAAATAATAAATGCTACTCTCCTCCTTTGTCCTTTTCGATGTAACTCACTCTCCTCTTAAGTATGCAACAAGTAACATGCTCTCTTGTCTCTCTCTCTTTGCCTCTCTCTCACTCTTTGGTTGTTGTGTCCCTCGTTGCTTTGGCTCTCAGTTCATCATTGTGCCTCTTTTTCACTCTTATGCTTTGCCTATAGTTTTATTTCCTAACCATTGCTTGCCACTCCCTAAATTAGGTAATTTTTCTTTTCATCTTGGTTTACTTCATGCATATCCTTTTTAATGTAGATCCAACAAATGCTTTGCTTAATGGATTTTGCTTTATTTGTCTTATTCTATATTAGCAACTCCAATGTGTATTAGATATGATCCTTAAATGATCTTAACATGAATCGTTAATTATGAACATTTATTAACATGTGCTTTATCTTCTTTTCGTCTTCTTTTACTAACCATAATCCTTTCTAAGCTTTATTTTGTTATTATTGCTCTTAACATCTTGATCCATCTAATCAAAATTTCTCATTATTTTTTTTGGTTTTACCAATTAGAGATCTAATAATAGAAATCCTTAATTTTTTTTTCCTTAAATGGCTTAATGAATAGAGAGAAGTACTTTGAACTATGTATGATTGTACGAAAGAGAGAGAGAAGATGATTATTGATTAATAAAGAGATATGTCTTATATTTAATTATAAGAAGGTGGTTCTCTTATCAATAATTTGGAATCCATTTGTTTCAACATTCAAAATCATAATATCGTTTGGATATAAGGTTGCAGATTAGTTAGACTATTATGGTTAGATATCCTTATAAGTATAAAGTTGAATAGAGTTCATCCATCAAGGCTAGTGGCTTGCTTCATATTCTTGATTAGTTTTAGTTTTAAAATGACATTTTCAATCGCTTATAGGCAATCACGAGCTAACAAAGTAATTATATATTTAGTGCATAAAGAGATGGGATCATTTTATTATTCAATAATCACATTCATAGATCATAATTTGAATCCATTAACTCTCTTCCTATTTTTGATGTTTCTTTTTCAATTTTGGTAATATGCATATGCATTATTAAAAAAGGGTTCTTAGGCATTGTTGTCCTAATGAATGACAGTCATCAAAGTTATACATATTTAAGTAGGATGTTGATTCAAAATGACTTTACATTTATATGATTTTGATGAATAACAATGAAGGAGTAAAAGCAGACATAAAATAGAAAACAGACGCAGACGAAGTAAAAAATACAGACAAAGAAATACAGACACAGTTTGAAAAACATAAGCAGAAGTAGAAAAGCAGATATAAACGCAAAAGCAGAGACGCAGACGCAAAATGAAAAGCAGACGCAGACGCAGAAGTTAAAAAGCAAACACAGACGCAGACGCAGACGCAAAAACACAGACGCAAAAATACAGACGGAGAAAAGCAGACGCAGAATTCAAAAGAAGACGCAAGAGTCAGTTTGAGTTAGTTATAGAACTCAACTGATTAACCGTTTCTTTCAAGAAGCAAGATTCAAGATTCAAGAAGCAGTTACAGACGAAGACTATAAATATAAGTTGAAGTCGAAGATTGCAAAGCTTAGCGAAAAAGAGATTATTATTGAACTTATGCGAACGAAAAACTTTTTATGAGATTACTGTGTGAAATAGTTGAGAACTATTATTGCTCTGACATAGTTCAGATACTTTTGTAAGAAAGTAGTATAGATAGCCTGCAGAGGCTACGAGTGAAAGAATAATGAGTGTAGAGACCTGAAGAGGCTCGGAAAGAATACTTGTAAATGTTGAAGAGATAATGAAATCTCAGAAAGAACTCTGAGGACAGGACGTAGCCCACGGTTTGGGGTGAACCAGTATAAATCGTTGTGTCAACTTCTCTCTACCCTATCTCTCTTAAAATTCAAAGTTTTGATTAATCCGAATTTACTAAAGTT
>JANTNU010557532.1:0-10827 GCA_024752395.1 Erythroxylum havanense
ACCAAGTGAAAGAGTTTCATTTTTGGTTCATCTTCTTCTAAGAAAATCTCCTCCAAACATTTCTTCTCCTTTCCCACTAAAGGATTTTGTTAACCTAGTTGTCCTTGAAGAAAAAGTGGTAAATCAAATTTGTTGAGGATACAACAACAAGGAGAAGATAGATTGCTAAAGCGAAAGATTCAAAGGCAAAGGATTTGGATACAAGAAGAAGGAGAGGATAGCGCAGAGAGGATTTAAAGCTGTAGCAAAGGAGTCGGTAATACTCCTCATCTTGTTTACATTTTTTTATTATCCTTATACCATATCATATATGGATTAGCATGATGATTTGGATTTGTTGTTTCCATTGGAAAAATGATTTCATAAAAGTTTTGAAATCTACCGTTTCTCCAAATATAGCATGCTTTCTTTTTCCTGATCCAACAATTAGTATCAGAGCCAGGTTCTAATGCATGATTTCGATTCCTATATATTTGATGCATGGGTTGGCAATTTTTATATGTATGCTGCATATTTTTATATGATAGAAATATATATGTTGTATGTGCTGCTCTTTTGGTTGTCCATAGAAGTTACAATTACCTTGTAAGATTTCTTCTTTTGGTTATAACAAGGAGGGTGGTCTATCATCACCATGTTTCCTCCTTGGCTTCATTTTTCTATTTTCTTTGATTTTGTAATGTACAAATTGATGTAATGATGAAGATGGAGCAGCCATGGATTGAAGAAATGGAGAGGTAAAACATTTCGGTGTATCCTTTTGTGTATTGGCATTAGTTTTGTGAAAACAAAGATGTTGGAATTTTGTTTCAATGGATCACATTTCGGTTTTTATTGTAAAAACAAGTGCTGGATTTTTGTTTCAAAGAATAAAATTTTGGTTTTGATAAAATATTAAGTGCTGGTTTTTATTTTCATGAAATGAGTTTCAGTTTTAATGAAAATAAGTGCTGGAATTTTTTGTCATAACAAAGATTCGGTTTTCTAAAAATCTAGTGTTGAAATTTTGTTTTTAAAAGTGACAAAATTCAATTTTTATATATGCCGTTATATTTTGTTTACCGAATGGGCCAGATCATGTGAGCGAAGAGTTCGAAGCGGAAGATCCAAGTCCAAGAAGAATACTTTGGGCCTAAAAGACTTGTAATTATTTTATGTTTCTAGGATGGACAATCAAAAGTGGCTTTATTAGTTCATGTGATGAATGGAGAAATGAATGCTTATAATATGTGATTGCATGTCATTTAGAAAATTGCCAACCCTAGGCCTTGCCATGCATTCATTATGTATGAGATATATAATGAAATAATATAGGATGGATAATAAATTGCATCTAGACAAGATGGTAATTAAAACTTAAAGCCCAAAAAGATTGAGTGGGAGAGGATGCCCATGTGAGAGTCCACGGTCTCCAAATGATGGCCCATTTGCATGTGGTGAAGTGTTACTCCCCATCAGAGTGCATGGATCCTAGATTTTGCATGGTTTGTGTCTCCTTAGAGATAAGTCCACTTATTGATAGCAAATGTGACCTCCCACCGAGGCATGGTTTGCAAGTATCTTTAGTGTATGAATCAAATGGTTAAACACTCAACATTTTTTATCAATAAACTGCCTACCATAGCTCTGTTGGTAAAAGTATGGATCAAATTAAGATGCTTCTCAAAAAGTTGAGCATGAGATGCTTGGTAGCTTTTTGAGTGGGGGGTCCTAGTTTTTCTTTTAATAGATAAGATGGCCCACCGTCACTTAATTTGTTATAGATAAGAAAAATAACAATCGTATAATGTTTTAATTTTTTTTAAATCTATCATCATGCATACATGCGCCATGATTTTATACAAAGTTTCATTAATTGTTGACTAGTATGCTCATGTTTTAATAATTTATATTTTCAGACATAATCAACCACAAAATGAATCCTCTTACATTGCTCTTGACTAATAACAAATTGGAAAGTGAAGACAATTTTAATGAATGGAGACGTAACCTTGACATTGTTCTTCAATATGAACGTATTTCATGGGTGTTAACTAAAAGTGAGCCTACACCTCCGAGTGAAGCTTCAACTCCTAAGTAAGTCCAACAACATGAGCATTAGCAGAATGCTGACAAGACTACTAAGTGTTATATTTTGGCTTCTGTCAGTGGCATGTTTCAAAAGAAAATTACTTGTATAAAAACTGCTATTGCAATGGTCCATCACCAACATGAGATGTTTGGTGTGAGGACTAGGTCTGCAAGAGCGAAAGCTATCCAAACCTTTCATAGTCTCAGACAGAAACCTGGTGAACCGGTGTGGGATTATATGATGAAGGTAATCTCTGCGGTCACTGAGGTTGAGATGCTTGGGGTGGATATGGATGCAGAGACACAGATGATTATGATCATCAATAGCTTAAACTCTTCTTTTTAGCAGTTTAAGTTGGACTATGAGCTTAACAGCAAGGATTACACCTTGAGTGAGTTGATGAATACCCTCCAAAGCACGGAGGAGATATTGAATATTAAGGCTCATGGGCCAGAAGCTAATGTAGCTTCTTCTTCTAAGCTCAAGGGTAAGGGCAAGGAAAAGAAGAAGGGTCTAATGAAAAAGAAGGCCCAAACAGGGGTCAAGGCCAAACCCATGAAAAAGAAGACCAAAGAGAATGTCAAAGGAAAGTGTTTCCACTGTGATGAGATGGGCCATTGGAAAAGAAACTGTCCAGTCTACCTAGAGTCCCTAAAAAACAAACAAGGTATGGGTTTCCTAAGTTTGGTAGGAACTAGAAATGTGGCAGATTTATCTTGGATATTAGATTTAGGAGCTACTAACCATGTTTGTAATTTGTTGCAGGGGTTCCAGCAAAGGAGAAGACTACCTAAAGGCCAGTTTCAAGTCAAGATAGCAGATGGATCCTATGTTTCAGCAAAATCAGTGGCTCTTATTTATCTAACCATATTAAATAAATGAGAAGGTCTTATTTATTATTGTCTTTCATTTTGATTACGTTAAAGAAGTGGTGGTTTGGTGGTAAAATAATCTTCTCCTTCTTCCTTTTCCAAAATTGGTAATGAAAAGAATCTCTCATTATCTTTCTTTCAACTAAGGAAAGCCTCTTCAATATTTCTTCTCCTTTCCCACCAAAGGATCTTATTAACCAAGTTGTCTAAGGAGAACAAATGGTAGATCAGATTGGTTGAGGATATAATAACGAGGAGAGGATAGCACAATAAGGAGTTAAAGCTGTAGCAAAGGAGTCGGTAAAATTTCGATCTTGTTCTTATGCTATTTATTTTTCTAATACCATATCATATATAGATTAAACATGTTTGATTTGGTTATTATGCTTCTGCCATGTTTTGATTTTGAAAAAAGTTTTTAAAATCTACCATTTAGCCTAATCTAATATGCTTTTGTTTTCGATCCAACATCATTCACACTTGTGAACTAAAGCATGCATGCCCAACAACTTCCAAATAACTAAACATTACCAAGGTTTTAAAAACAGGACTGAATCGGCCGGTCTGACTAAAAAAGTTTGAATCGGCCAATGATCTAGTTCAATTTCACCTAATAAGTTCTATGTATAAAAACCGGTCAGTTTATCAATGAACTGACCAATCTTTTTTCAAATCGGTCCAATTGGTCTGTGATTGTATAGAGCTATAGATTTGGGCTACTCAATTTCCACCTATTCATCCTTAAAAAGCTCCAGATCTTTCGTTAGAGAAATGGAGGATGGAATCTAGGTTTTGATTTTGAGTTAAATAAATTAAAAGAGAAAGCTAAAAATGCGAGGTTTGAGTATAGCAGCTGTTGCAATTGAAACTTCTCTTGGAAACTAATGATCCTTCAGATATTGAAGCTTCCCTTGTAGGATTGTTACTGTTTACTTGTTATTCCTGATCTGTGGCTTTATAATGGCTCCTGCATAATCTACAATTTTATATCCATATGAGGACATCGATAGTTACTATGGTGATGTTGGTCTTCTTAAAGGCTAAGCTATCAAGACAAGACTCTATTATATCATCTCTCCACATTGAGCCCTATCCTACAAAAAGGTTTTTCCATATTTTTTGACCTTTTGGTTTCTCTTCTCTACTTTTTTTTCATTTTTAAATAATTTGGGTGTAGGATGCTCTCAACATTCTTAATGCTGTAGATGTTTATTGCCTGAAATTTCAGAAGATGTGTATGTATATAATGTATTTACAACTCAGTTTGCTTTTTATTCCATTATACTACACCTCACTAGATTAGCTTTTCTCTTTTTAGAACTGAAATTTACTCCTTGAAAGTTGTTTCAAAGCACTTAGTTGGAAAACTTGAAGGTTGGAATATTGAGTCTATGATTCTTTACTTTTGCATTTATATTTTAGCAGATATATATACTAAGCCCAAACCTACTTCAAAGCACATAAGCTTGGTTGCTAGAGACTGACAAGTAATTGTAACTTCATTGCATGTTAATTAGAGATTTGTGAGAGGTTTTTTTGGTAAATATGAAAATATGTGGAGTTAGTGTGTAAGGATATGTTCAAATTGAGGCTTTGCTCTTATGCAAATTTCTCATCTTCTTAATATGGTGATATAGCATTCTTAATTCTTTGGCTTTGATTCTTTGAGTTAATGCTCTATCTTACTTAGCATATTGCAATGTTTTAGGATCCTTTTGAATTATGATGTTCAATTTTATAGGACAACGCCTTATAAACAATATCACTACAAGAAATCAATGAATTATCAACAAAAATTACCGACGGTTAAGAAACCGTTGCCAAATACCGACAAAAATCCTATTCCCATCAAAAAAGTTTTGTGGAAAATTTTTTATTAGTGATGGTATCAATATCCGTCACTAAACTTGGAAGAAAGTAAGTATACGACGGTGTTTAGTGACGGTAATTTATTACCGTTGGTAAATAAGGCGAGAAATGTTGGAAAAAAGTGTTTTTAATTTACCAACGAAAAATGTTTGTTGGTAAATTCTATCTATACGTCGTCATCTGTCATCTGCTTCTGGTTCTACTAAACATTTTTAAGAATAACCGAATGAGTTGTTTGGTTTTAAACCAAATGATGTCATTTTGTTATCCTTAAAATGTTTACCTGAGACCTTCCCCCCACTTGACGTTTCATCCTTCTCCCTCCTTTAGATCTGTCACTGCGCGTCATATAGACTTGCCTTGTTTCATCCTTTTTCCTCAATCATCTTCTCTGTGGAGCTGCTGTGCCTCGTCTAGTCGTTGCCATCATCTTCTTCGGTTATGGATCTACAATTTTTGTGAAGATATTTTCATGTTTCTGGCCTTGATTTTTCTGTCAAAATATGCATCTGTGGTTGATGTTTCTGGTTGATTTGGATTTTGTTATATGTAAATGTTTGTTTATGGGATTGAGTTTTTGTATGTGCATTAGGAAGTGAATGTCGAAGTGGAAGAACGTCGTTTGTGTATGAAATTTTTTTTTAGTTTATGTATTATAAATGTCGAAGTGGAAGATTGAGTTTTTGTATGGGATGAGGAAGTGTTGTATGTATGGACTATGAATGCCAAAGTGGAAGATTGAGTTGTGTATGAAATTTTTTTTTAGGTTTGTGTATAGATTGTGAATGCTGAAGTCCATGATTGAGTTTGTGTATGAAAACTTTTTTGAGTTTATGTATGAATTGTGAATGCTGAAGTGGAAGATTGAGTTTGTGTATGATTTTTTTTTAGTTTTTGTATGGATTGTGAAAATCAAAGTGGAAGATTGAGTTTGTGTATGAAATTTTTTTTGAGTTTGCGTATAGATTGTGAATGCCAAAATGGAAGATTGAGTTTCTGTTTAGCCTTTTTTTAGTTTCATTAATGATGGATTTAGAAAACATGCATGAATGGTTGATATCTTCCTTACTAAATATTGATTAATTGTTTATGATGATTGATTTTTGAAGAATGAAATATGATCCAATACATGTTATTTGAAATTGTGAGCTTTTAAGCTTATAATTAACATTCAAATTTTATGCTCCAATTTCTAAATTGAGTGATTGTCACAAAGTTTGAAACTTCTACAACTTGGTTTTTTGTATGCTGAGAACATATCATTAATCATTCATCGAAATACATCTACTAAGTGATTGTAGGATAATTTATGGACATTATTAACTTAGTATAATTGTTTGAAGTTAAACTTAGAAAATGTTTACAATTTGGAAACAAATGAATATTTTTATGTGTCATCTTAAATTTATACATTACCAAATAACAAACATATTTTACCTACTAAATGATTGACTTATACAAACTTTACCATTATATCATAAAATATTTACCAGTATACGTTTAATGGTCACAATTAAATATACCAATATTTAGTACAATAAACATCTTGGTTCATTGTAACATTTGTCAATGCATAAGCAAGTATCATCTCCTTCCTTATGACTTTTAAACTCTACTTTTTTCCTCACTATGCAAACTTTCACTAAAATCAGATACCAACAAAGTTAAAAAGTTGTTAATTAGATAATTTTGTTTTACATTTAACATAATTTTACAACAAACCATTAAATCTCTACTTCTCAATTCTTATAGAAACATTACAACTTCAAACTCTTGCTTATTAGGTAGTTCAATCTATTTCTTCTTCTTTTTTTGCTTCATTAACCATCACATGACTTTGTTAATTGGCATCACCAATTTCTTATCATCTTATATTGATTTTGTGTCTTGGCGTTATAATAGTCTTACAATGGTTCTTAATGAAGCTTCTAGAACCCCAACTAAGTTAATTTTCTCTCTTACTCTTATTTAGAACTTGGTTTATTTTAACTTTGTTATTGTTTCCTTTATTATGAATCTCCATTAAATATGGAATTTTCATCGATTTATAGGTTGGAGATATAGATATAATGTTTCCTACGTTCTTACTAAAAATTTAAGTCATAGTAATAGAATTATTATTCTCCTTTATTTTTTTGTAAATGAAATTGGTTCATATAAATTTATATGCATCTACTTTATTATTATAAAATGGTTAGTATCTCTCGTATAAGTTTCATAGTTATTCATGTTTTCTAAACTGTGCTTAATATGTTTTATATGATTGTTTTAATATATCCCATTTTCAAAACTGTTAACAATTTTGTTCTTGGTTATAGGAACTAATTTGTTGGTAGTATTTCTAATTCAGACGAGATTGAAGAGAAGCTTTAGCAAGTATTTAAATGAGATTCATTTCTTTTTTTTTTGACAATGTCAACAATGAATTTGCACACATTTTAATCAATTCGTATCAGTTTCTATATTTTTCATTATAGGTCCGTCCTCATCTTCTTTCACATACTTCAGGAAGATCCTTCTGCAAAACTGTTGACGTAAGTTAATTTTTCCAGTACAGTGTTTTTTTAAACTTGGTTAAATTTGGTAATTGGTTTACAGTTTGAACTTCTCGTCTGAACGTATTACATGACTGATTTAATTTAGGTTGCTCGAACTGAAACTTGTTTGTAGCATGAAAGAGTTTGACTTATATTATTATTCCAATTACCTCAATTATGCCAATCCATTATTTATTTGATGCTTTCTTAAATGATTATGTTATGTTTACTTTTAATGTGCTAATTTTTACATGACTTTTGTTTACAAAAATTGTATATGTTAAACTAATTTATTAAAATAATTATTATTGGACCCCGAAAAATTTTTCTTTAAAAGTAAGCATTACTTAAAATAATTTTGGAGTTTTGATAGATTTAATTTTGGAACTATACTTATGTCAAGGTTAGTAGGATTTGTTGAATTGGTAAGTGGAAATTAGAGTGTTAATATAATAAGGATGTCAAGGACTTTTTTGGGAGATCACTTTAGCATAGAAGAACATAAGCTTATAAGAAAGGATAAGATGGACTTTTTGGGCTCATTAAAGGTAGAAATGGTATAAGAATATGTTGTTTTGCTTGGGAAGAAGAGAGAGAATATGAAATTAAAAGAGAGAGGAGAACGGTTTCAGAGAAAGAAGGAAAGGAGAGAAATCAGACTTGTTAAGGTAGGTTAAATCATCTTTTCTTCTTGCTTTGTTAAAGGAAAAGAGTTAGTGTAGAGAATGGAAAATTTTGTGTGGAAAGAAGATGGAGTAAGAGAACCCAATTGATTTTTAGAGTTCCTAAACTAGGTCTGGGTTTTCTAACCTAAATGGGATTTGGGTAGGTTAGATTTGAGTTCATTTTGTGTTTGGTTGAAATTTTTGTAATGTTTGAAGTTTTTTAGTTTTATTGGAATGTTGTTTGAGTGGAACCTTGGTTATTATAGGGAACCAAGGAAATCTTAACCAAGAGCAAGGGGAAAGGCGAGCTTGACTTGGTTTTTGTGAGCTAATTAGGTGGGTAATGTATTTATAGTTTTTGTGTGATTGGGAAAATTCTTGCCTATGTGTATATATATATATATATATATGTTTGATATTGAATTATTGTAAATGTTGGAAATGCATGATGAAATATGTCTATTGTTGCACCTTGATAGAAGCCATAATATTCGGTATTGTATGAAAAATGAAAGAAAAGGTTTTAAAGGTATAAAAGCATTTTGATAAAAATGATTCTGAGCATGATTATATGCTTCTGTTTGGGCGAGAGTGGAACCATTCTATCGTCACGTGTATGTTGACAAGAGCCTTCTCCTGACTGCCCACTTGTGGCATATGAGCTCCAAAATGGATTCATTTTGTTCATGGGGTAAACTTCGGTTTCCTCATTCTGTTTCATGGAACCCACAAGCCGTTTGTTATGCATTGCATTTTTGATCGTTAAGTATGAAGCATATTGAGTGATATGTATTATGAGCTGTAATATGATGTGAATTAAAATTTTCAGAAATGTTTGAATTACTGATTGTAAGTCTATATCTATATATAAATATATATATGCATATGCTTGAAATGGGGCCAGTTGCCAATAGCTATAAGTATATTAGCCACTGAGTTGTGTTGCTCACCCCCCATTATTCCCTCCTCAGGTGTAGAACAAGAAAGTTAGCAAATCCTTGCAAGGCATCAGAAGCTCCAAGTTATTATAAGCTCTGCAACTAAGTTAGCTCAATCACCTTTGGACAGCTCCATAAGCATGTTAAACATTAAGCATCTTACATATATTGTAATCGTGTTAAGCTTTTGTTTAATGTCAATATGTAATTAAAGTTATATATGACCTTTTGGTTGTTTTGGTAAAAGAGTTAGAATTGAAAAGTCCCTCAAGTGTACGTGCATGTTTCTCTGTAATTATTCATTTCAAAATCCAAGTCTTTTCTAGATGTAGACAGCATGTGCCAACTTCGGGGACAAATCTGGGCTTGATTTAAGCAAAATTAGTCAAAATTTTCTTCTGGAGAGTGTAGCTTATCCTTTTAACTTTCCAACGATATATAGCATAGCAATTTTGGACTTTTAGACGGAAAGTTATGGTCCTTCCTTATAAAGGAAGAAGTATTTTTTTTTCTTTCGCTTCTTCTTAGTTTTACTCCTTCTGTGATGACATCATCTTCTTCTGTATGACGTCATCTTCTTCTGAGTTTTGCTTCGTCTATTTTTTGCTTCTTTTTAGTTTTGTTTGCTCTTAGTTTTGCTTCTTCTTTATTTTGTTTCTTCTGTGATGACGTCATCTTCTTCTGTATCGCGTCATCTTCTTCTAAGTTTTGCTTTGTCTGTCTTTTGCTTCTTCTTAGTTTTGTTTCCTCTTAGTTTTGCTTTTTCTTAGTTTTACTTCTTCTGTGATGATGTCATCTTCTTCTGTATGATGTCATCTTCTTCTGAGTTTTGTATTTTCTGTGTTTCATATCTTCTGCCTTTTGTTTCTTCTGTCTTTCTGCTCCTTCTGCCTTTTGTATCTTCTTTGTTTCGTATCTTCTTCCTTTTGTTTCTTCTGTCTTCCACTCCTTCTTCCTTTTGTATCTTTTGTGTTTTGTATCTTCTGCCTTTCGTTTCTTCTGTCTTTCCGCTCCTTTCATCTTTTGTATCTTCTGTGTCTCATTTCTTCTGCCTTTTGTTTCTTCTGCCTTTCTGCTCCTTCTGTCTTTTGGATCATCCGTGTTGATTCCAAATGTTGGGCTCCGGAAACGGGATCCAGCAAGTATTTATAAAATGAGAATTCATATTTTTATGAATACTTATTATATTTGGCACTAGTATATATTGAATATCCATTAAATATCAAACTATTAACATTAATTATCTTCTAACATATATGATTACAAACATTTATGTTAGATCTTCAGTTTAAAAATAATTTAGATCTCAACCCATAAACCTGAACCTATGACCCGTGATGGAGCTCCTAAGAGGCTTATCGGTGTAAAATACTAGGAGCCTAGGAGTCAAAACGAGAACTTGTAATGTTGATTCACAAGTCTTATCTTTGATGTTTTGTACTCTTTGACGAATATGAATGATACTAATGATGGATTCATTGTTTTAAATTGACAGTTTTTCAGAAATGAGTTTTTGGGATAGATCTTGGATGTATAGATGATTAACACCAGATGGTTTCATTAATCTTGAATTTGTTGAGGGAGTTAAAGCTTTTACTCGTTATGTATATTCTGAACCTGCATATATGGATGGGCCAACAATCATATGTCCATGTAAAAATTGCAAACACAAATGTTTCTGTAGAGCCCGACCTCTACCGCCATCACTCCAGGTATTATCCTCTTTGGCACTTGCGTGAGTCACAAAGCGGAACAAAACCTTGAGGTCTTGTATTCGAGTTGTGACTCACGCAAGTGCCAAAGAGGACAATACCTGGAGTGATGGTGGTAGAGGCCGGGCTCTACATTAAAAAGGCGCTAATGTAGCGTCCCCTT
>JANTNU010557921.1:0-10824 GCA_024752395.1 Erythroxylum havanense
TAGTATGGTCCATTTAAAGGCTTTAACCCTACCCACTACATTGTGTTGCCCATCTACCCAACTCGTTGTCTTTGTGATGGCCAAAGCTTTGACTAGGTTTTAGTAGATTTATATCCAACTTGTTTGGTCCCTATCTTCACCTAAGCATCATCTGACACCATCGCTTAGCTAAGGACGAGGACAGAATCTCCAAACTTCACAGACATTCTCAGATCTACGGTGGAAGACAATGGCTGGAGGTATTTCGGTTACATTTCCGCTGCTTGTTTCTCATATACATATGGTTATATATGGTATTTAAATGCATGGATTTTGTACGTAAATATTTGTATGAAATGCATGCATGTTGTGGTTATATTTTATATTTGGTATCAAAGCTTCTAGCTCACCTCTGCCTTGCCTTAGAAACCACCGAAATATTTCCTTTGTTTTGGTTGGGTTTTCTGCCGTGTATATATATATATATATATATATTTGAGGTTTTTGAGTTTTCGATATTTTGGACCTCTTTGCAACATTAGAGTCGTGTTTCTCGTCATCCATGACATACGCGACGTTGTTTGGATCGTGAAGGAGGAGGAGGGACGACAACCGTACATGAAGCTTCGGACGTTGTCATTCGGGAAGCGTTGCATGGTTGGGTTTTTGACGTCTCGTGCAGTTCGCGTCGTCCGCGTCATCCCAACGCCGACATCCGTGCGAGCTCCGACGTCCTTTGTTGGTCTGGAGCGTCAAGGCTCTGACTAGCTCCAACCGGGTCATGCCCGACCCAGCTGGAGGTTGAAGACGATGAATTTTCCTTTTTTACCAAAAAAATAAATTATTAATATTAATTTTGTTTTAGTATTAGTAATAAATTGGGCTACTTCAGACCTAACCTATGATGTTATGATTTTAATTATAAAAATCATTTATTCCTTTTAATTATGTATGTCATATTATTAGCATTTAAGTTTATGACATGCATATAGGAATTGTTTAATTTTTCACAAATTACAGGTGATTAATTTCAAATTTTGTGTGTATAAATTCATGATTATTATACATGCAAAAAATCAGATTAACTATTTTGTGCATTATTATTTACTTTATTTGCGTTACTTATGACTTGATGCAAATAGTTAGGCTTTAATTTAAAGCTTAAAATAATGTTAGTGATCATATGATTTTAATTAATTGGGAGTAGCCACAATATCTCAAATTAATTATAATTATATATTTAGTTTTAAGATCACATTAATACATTAATTGTAATTAATCATATGTGATATAATAAAATCTACCCACAGGAATTTTATTATATTTGTATGATTAATTAGGATAAAATATCGAATTATATCTCTTAATTTACCCACAGGAATTAAAAAAAGGAACATAATTCTATAGTTTTATCATAACATTTCGGATGAATCTAATTGAGTAATTCTTTAGCCTACAAGCAAGTCTTATGTCACTAGAGTCATCTATTAAATGCATTATTTACATTGGCAAATCATGAATTATTATGGGTCTCAAAATATATATAACGAGTATATATTTTTATTTTTCAAATTGCAGTTACTTAACCATATAATATTGAATGTGATATTCTCGAATTGAGAGGTGACAACTATAAGGTTTGGAAGGAGAGAATTATGTTTCATTTAGGCTTCGATGGATATAGACTATGATATTAGGAAGACCAAACCACCGAGTACGACTAAGACCAGCACTCCGGAAGCTATTGCTCTTTATGAAAAATGAGAGAGATCTAATCGTCTCTTTGTGACATTCATAAAGACCAAAATATCTGCTGGCATTCGTAATTCAGCTGACCAGCATAGTAACGTGAAATATCTATTAAAGGCCATTGATGAGCAATTTGCTACATTCGACAAGGCCCTTGCCAACACTTTAATTATGTAGTTTTCATCTTTAAAGCTCACTGGAATAAAAGGGGTACGTGATCATATAATGCGTATGAGAAACATAGCGACTCAGTTGAAAGTGTTGGAATGTACAACATCGAAATCTTTCCTAGTACATTACATTCTGTGCACTTTACCTCAACAATACGATCCTTTTAAGATCTTCTATAACACACATAAGGATAAGTGGTAGATCAACGAACTGTTGACCATGTGTGTGCAAGAGGAGGAGCGGTTGTTGATGGAAGATGGTGAAAGGGTTAATTTGACCGTTTCTGGAAAGAAGAGACAGGACGATGCCAAGAGTAAGGGAGAAGACAAAGTTTCTTCTGTAAGAAGAGGGGACACATGAAGAAAGATTGCGCCAAATTTAAGGATTGGCTTGAGAAGAAAGGTACTCATATTTTATTTGTTTGTTATGAGTCCAATATGGTTAATGTTATTCATAACAAATGGTAGATTGATTTTGGTTCTACAATCCATGTTTCGAATACCTTACAGGGTATACAAAACCTAAGGAAGCCGGTGGGAACTGAACAAGTCATCTATTCAGGAAGCAAGACGAGTTCATATATGGAAGCTATCGACACTTGCAGTTTGGTTTTGAGTAGTGGTTTTATTTTGTGTTTGGAAAAGACCTTTTATGTTCCAACTTTCTTTAAAATTTTGATTTCTGTATCCAGACTTGTACTCTTTGCTTTTTCCTTTAACTTTTCAGATTCTAGTTTCAGTTTGTATAATGAATCAAAAGTTATTAACTGTGGTACATTATCTGATGGTCTCTATTCCCTTCATTTACAAAATAATGATGCCTATAATTCGATGCATGTCGCTAGATTGAAACGATGTGTTGTGAATGAAGAATCCTCTATATTGTAGCATCGTAGATTTGGACACATCTCCATTGAGAGAATTAAACGATTAGTAAATGAAGGAGTACTTAGTACTTTGGAATTTGCTGATTTTGAGACTTGCATGGATTGTATTAAGGGTAAACAAACTAACAAGTCTAAAAGAGGTGCTCAGAGGAGTGCAAACCTATTATAAATCATACATACAGATATTTGTTGTCCAGATATGGATGCAAATAGTCCGAAATATTTTATCACCTTCATAGACGACTATTCGCGATATATGTATCTCTACTTACTTCGTTCTAAGGACAAAGCTTTGGATGCCTTTAAAATTTTTAAGGCTGAAGTGGAGAATCAATGTGAAAAACTGATTAAAATCGTGAGGTCAGATAGAGGTGGAGAGTACTATAGTAGATACATTGAAAGTGGATAAGCACCTGGTCCTTTTGCAAAATTTCTTTAGAAACATGGGATTATTTCCCAGTACACCATGCCTGGTTCTCCATACCAAAATGGTGTGGCAGAAAGAAGAAATTGAACCTTAATGGACATGGTGAGAAGTATAAGGAGTAACATAAAACTTCCTCAATTCCTGTGGACAGATGCTCTAAAGACGGCTGTGTATATATTAAATTGGGTTTTAACCAAGGCTGTCTCAAAGACACCTTTTGAGTTATTTAAGGGTTAGAAACTGAGTCTGAGGCATATACGCGTTTGGGGATGCCTATCTGAGAATTTACAACCCACAGGAGAAGAAACTAGACCCAAGGACCATTAGTGGGTATTTCACTGGATATATTGAAAGGTTTAAAGAGTATAGGTTCTATTGTCCATCTCACAGCACTAGAATTGTGGAATCAAGAAATACAAAATTTCTTGAGAATGACTTGATCAATGGGAGTGGTCATTTTTCAGACATAGGCTTTGAAAGTGGCCATTATGAAGCTCAACCCTCTGGTTCAAGTGATCAATTGATTGTCATTCACACCCCTCAAAGTTAAACGGGTGTGGGACAACCAATTACTAAAGTTTCATGAGCTGTTAACACTAATCCAGTGGATCAAGTTACAAATGAAGAACAACCAGGAATTGTTGAGCAACAAGTTCCTTGTGAGGATAACAATACAATATTAAGGAGATCCACTAGGGTTAGAAGATCAGCAATACCTAGTGATTACATAGTGTATTTACAAGAGTCAGATTACAACGTTAGAGCTGAAAATGATCCTGAAACGTTTTCGCAAGCCATGAGTTCTAAGGAATCGGACTTATGGTAAAATGCTATGAAGGATGAGATGAATTCGATGACATTTAATCAAGTCTGGGATCTCGTTAAATTGCCAAATGATGTAAAAATCATTGGATGTAGATAGATATTTAAGACAAAGAAAGACTCACGAGACAACATTGAGAGACATAAAGCACGACTTGTTGCCAAAAGGTTCACTCAGAGAGAAGGAATCGACTACACAGAGACATTTTCTTTTGTATCGAAGAAAGATTCTCTTCGTGTAATCATGGCATTAGCAGCTCATTTTGATCTTGATTTATATCAAATGGATGTGAAAACGGTATTCCTCAATGGTGAACTAGAGGAAGAGGTTTACATGAAATAACTTGAAGGATTCTCCTCTAGTGATGGTGAGCATTTAGTCTGTAAGCTTAATAAATCCATATATAGGTTAAAACAAGCCTCCCGGCAGTGGTATTTAAAATTTCATGAGGTTATCACTTAATTCGATTTTGAAGAGAATATTATGGATCAGTGTTTATACCAGAAGATCAGTGGGAGTAAGACTTGTTTTCTTGTGTTATATGTGGATGATATTTTGCTTGCAACTAATGATAAGGGTTTGCTATATGAGGTGAAGCAATTTCTCTAAAAAAAATTTGATATGAAAGATATAGGTGAGGCATCTTATGTCATTAGCATTAAGATCCATAGAGAAAGATCTTGAGGAATTTAGGTTTGTCTCAAGAGACCTATATCAACAAAATTTTAGAGAGATTTCGGATTAAAGATTGTGCACCAAATGTAGCACCCATTGTCAAAGGTGATAAATTCAATTTGAATCAATGCCTGAAAAATGACTTTGAGTGGGAACACATGAAGAACATTCCATATGCTTCAGCTATAGGAAGCCTTATGTATGCTTAGGTCTTCACCCGACCTAACATTGCATATGCTGTTGGAATGTTAGGAAGATATCAAAGTAATCTAGGTATTGATCACTGGAAAGCTGCAAAGAAGGTTCTGAAATATCTTTAGGGCACAAAGGACTATATGCTTTTGTACAAACGAACGGAGAACTTGGAAGTAGTTGGATACTCCTATTCAGACTTTGCTGGCTACATTGATTCAAGGAAATCAACATCTAGTTATATTTTCATGCTAGCTGGTGGAGCTGTATCTTGGAGAAGTGCCAAGCAGACCCTGATTGCTACTTCCACTATGGAGGCTGAGTTTGTATCATGTTTTGAGACCACCTCGCATGGTGTATGGTTGAAGAGTTTCATATCTAGGTTCAGAGTTGTTGATTCAATTTCTAAGCTGTTAAAGTTGTATTGCGACAATTTCGTTGCGATCTTTATGGCTAAAAATAACAAGAGTAGAAGTCGAAGCAAGGATATCGACATTAAGTATTTAGCCATAAGAGAACATGTAAAGGAAAATAAAGTTGTCATAGAGCACATTAGCACTGATTTGATGATTGTGGATCCTTTAACTAAAGACATGCCACTTAAGCAGTTTAAGGATCACGTAGTGCATATGGGACTTGGTTGCACAATGTGATTTTGTTGTATATTTGTTGATTCAATAGAACTCTTATTCAGTTTGATATTTTCTCATGAATTTTGTGCACACATATTTGATTGATGTTGAGAAATGTCATTTAATTTGGACCTAGAATAAACATATGGTTTATTCATTAAGTTGAAGGGCTAATAATGAGAAATTTTGTATATGTAATACATGGAAGATACTACTCACTATAAGAGGACCTATCGCCATGATTCATATATTTGATTTCTTATTATCTGTAGGTTGGGTAAAATGGGCCAAGTGGGAGAATGTAAGTTTTATCTCTTAATTATTAGTATGGTCCATTTAAAGGCTTTAACCCTACCCACTACATTGTGTTGCCCATCTACCCAACTCGTTGTCTTTGTGACGACCAAAGCGTTGAGTTGGTTTTAGTGGATTTATATCCAGCTTATTTGGTCCCTATCTTCACCTAAGCATCGTCTGACACCATCGCTTGGCTAAGGATGAGGATAGAAGCTCCAAACTTCACAGACATTCTCATATCTACGGTGGAAGGCAATGGTTGGAGGTATTTCGGTTTCATTTCTGCTGCTTGTTTCTCATATATATATGGTTATATATGGTGTTTAAATGTATGGATTTTGTACGTAAATATTTGTATGAAATGCATGCATGCTGTGATTATATTTTACAAGCAGAGGTAGGAGTTCAAAATAAGAAGAAATTTCAAAATGATTGGATTCAAGAAGAGTTAGCTTCCAGTCATCAGAGCAGACATGGTGTACACTTTTTTGAACTTGTACGGTACTTTGATTGTGTATACAAGAGCTAGACAATTCAACATATTTGAATATTTCAGTAATAAATAAAGGAATGTAACTGAGAGCTGTCATAATGAAATGCACTCTTTCATTTTGTCAGATTTACCAAACTGCTTACCTTCAACATTTTTGCATCTTTAAAGGATGAGATACCATTCAATTGAAAGAAGGAATTGATCAAAACATAACGACAACATTCTAAGGCGCATTCTAAGTTAGCTGGTTTTATTGAAACATATGGCATTTGTTAAAGCAAAAGGCATGATTTACAACACCATTTAATTATGATGAGAAGTGCACAGCTACGAGGTAATAATATCCAAACTTAACGAACATACTCGTATATGGAAGAATCTATTGTATTAGAAGATCAATGTTATGGATGCGCTCGTAGGTCAGTCCTACAAGCGAAAGCAGCGCTGAAGCCTTGCCGATTTAGAAGTTATTTAGTTAGATTTTATTTCAATAAAAGATTAGTTGTGCTGATTTAGAAGTTATTTAGTTATATTATATTTCAATAAAAGATCAGTTGTAATTTGGCAATTGTTACAACGAGATAGGCATTACTTATTTTAGAAACTTACTATATTAGGATTTCTATTGCTTGTAAAACGTTGCCTATTTATGGTTTTATTGAGAAATAGAAAAAAAGAAGGCAGAAAATTATTCCAATTGAGAGTTGAGTTCTCTCTAATGAATTCAGAGGTTTCAGGTTCCCTTTCACGAGCCGAATTACTTATCAAAATAGGTCAAGGCAAGAACTTGAGTAAAGGCAAAAACAAAGATTATTTGCTTGATTTTGATTTATGTGTGAATCGCCCTGTGACACGATCCATGAGTCGGGAACGTAACAATTTGGTATCAGAGCCCAACACCATGGGCGATGATAGGGAAGCAAGAATAAAGGCACATTTTGTGGAAGAACGCGCTTATGTGGACTCCAAATTTGCAACAATGAAACTGAGGATAGCACACATTATGCAGGAGCAGTTTGCAGCATTGGGATTTGGAGGTCGTCAAGTTCAAAAGATAGGGGAAACAAGTAGTTCAGCGTCACCGTGGAAGGAGCAATCGACAGTTGCCACAGAAAGAATAGGGTCGCAGGACCTTCCTACACTAACCATGGCACCTCGATTCGCCAAGATGGATTTTCCCACTTATGACAGTAGAGAAGATCCATTGATTTGGGTCACGGGTGTGAATAGTTCTTTGACAATCAAAGGACTCCTGAAGTAGAGAAGGTGGCTCTTGCAGGATTCCATTTGTTGGGCGAAGCACGGTTATGGTATTATCAATTGAAAAGAACTAAAGGGATGCTAAGTTGGTCAGAATTCCAAAAACAATGCTTTCAGCATTTTGGACCTCCAGGAAGTAATAATCCAGTTGGGGAGCTGGTCACTTTATGGCAGACAGGGACTGTAGAGGAATACCAACGTCAGTTTCAGGAAAGATTGGCTAGATCAGTCGACAAAATCCTAGAACACCTTTATGTTGATTTGTTCATGGCATGTTTGGAAGACATATTGCGCATGGATGTCCAGTTGATGAAGCCTCCTGATTTATCTGCAACTATGAACTTAGCAAGAGCTTATGAGAAAAGGTTACAATTGCAGAAGGGGAGCAGCGTTAGAAAATGGCCTGGTAGCCACGAAATTCTGCCAATTCACCAGTCCAGAAGGCATGTCAAGTTACTAGTGGGACGCCCTTTTTCAAAAAATTATCGAGAGCTGAGATGGCTAAATAGAGGGATAAGGGTCTATGTTTTAATTATGATGAGCCTTATTCGGCCACACACCACTGTAAAAAGCTATTTTGGTTAGAATTGGCAGATGTGGTTGTGGAGGAGGAAGAACAAGAGGATCTTTCTGACACTACACCTGCAATTTCTCTTCATGCAATTTCAGGACAGAAACGGAAGTACCATGCAGGTATAGGCTCGCGTGAATCAACAACCTGTTCTTGGCTTGATTGAATCAGGAAGTACTCATAACTTCCTTAGCCAAGTTGCAGCAAGAAGACTCAGCCTGAATATTACTCCCCTAAATAATGTATCTGTGGCAATTGCAAATGGGGAAAGAGTTAGCAGTGTTGGAGTCTGTAGCAACGTGCCTTTTTCCATCGTAGGACACAATTTTTGCGCTGAATTTTTTTGTGATTCCTTTGGGGGGTTTTGATATGGTTCTCGAAGTTAAATGGCAAGAAATTTGGGTGCTATCTTATGGGGATTTTGCTGCATTAACCATGTCTTTCAATTGGAGGGGAGATTCAATTTTATTGCAGGGATTGCCCTGTCACAGAGAATGTCAAGCTCACTTCATGGTGAACACGTCGACCACATCACAGCAACTTGATAAGATCTTGTTGGCTTTTAATGACGTACTTTGTGAACCTGAAGGTCTACTCCCTATATGCCATTGTGATCATAGAATATGCCTACTTCCAGGTACAACTCCTATCGTGGTACTACCCTATAGGTATCCACATTGATAAAAGGATGAGATCAATGCTCAGTGTGACAACTTGCTACAACAAGGATTTATATGACCTAGTCACTCGCCTTTCTCTTCTCCTGTCCTGTTAGTACCAAAACAAGATGGCATATGGTGTTTGTGTATTGATTTTCGCGAGTTAAATGCAAAGACAGCTCATGACAAATTTCCCATTCCAGTGATGGATGAGCTACTTGACGAATTATATGGGGCTACATTTTTCACCAAACTGGATTTGCATTCTGGGTATCATCAGGTTCGCATGGCTCTTGAAGACATTGAGAAAACTGCATTTTACAATCACCATGGGCACTTCGAGTTTCTTGTCATGCCCTTTGGGTTGGCGAACGCACCATCCACCTTCCAAGCATTGATGAATGAGGTATTCTGAGATTTTTTGGGTCAATTTGTATTGGTATTTTTAGACGACATATTGGTGTACCATAAATCATGGGAGGAACATTTGAAACATATGAGCAAAGTGTTCACTCTACTGCGGGCTCACAAGTTGTACTTAAAGCGCTCCAAATGCAGTTTTGCGTCGACACAAGTGACTTAGTTAGGCCATATTATTACAAGTGTTAGTGTAGGCGTTGATTTGAGTAAAGTCCAGGCTATAGAGGATTGGCCTCAACCGCAATCACTTAAATCTCTGCGTGATTTTCTAGGCCTCACAGGATACTACTAGAAGTTCATTCGTGATTATGGGATATTTGCAGCTCCACTTAGTTCTATGTTGAAAAAATTGCTTTTCAATGGACAGATCTTGCATTAGAAGCATTTGTGAAATTAAAAGTTTCTCTTTCTTCAGCACCAGTGTTTCATCTTCCAAATTTCACCAAAGATTTTGTGGTGGAGTGTGATGCTTCCGAAGGGGGTATCGGCATTGTTCTTCAACAGGATGGGCATCCTATTGCATTTTTCAGTCAGCAGTTGGCTTTGAGACATCAAAAACTAGTTGCTTATGAAAAGGAGTTAATTGGGTTGGCCAAGGCGGTACAAAATTGGCGCCTTACTTATGGGAAAGATCTTTTCTTATTAAGACTGACCATTATAGTCTTAAATATTTATTGGAGTAGCGACTCACCACACCGCCTCAACTGCACTGGCTTAATAAACTCATGGGATATATGTTTACAGTGGATTATCGAGTTGGGAAAGTGAACTCTGCTACTGATGCCTTATCTTGCAAGGATGTCGACAACATTTCCTTGCATGCCATCAGTTTCCCTCGTTGCTCCTTGCTGGACTAGGTTAAAGCAGAGCTGAAGCAATATGAAGAGGCCACACTTTTATTTCAGCAAGTGGAAAATGGAGCAATGCCGTTGACTTGGTCAATTATGGATGGATTATTGATGTTTAAAAATAGATTATTTATTCCTGCCAACAGTTCTTTAGTTGCGACAATTCTATCTTCCTATCATTATAGTGCACATGAGGGAATTCAAAAAACTACTCATCGTATTCGTGGGGATTTTTACTGGAAGGGTATGAAAGCTGCTATTACTACGTATGTGACAGAATGTCCTGCTTGTTAGCACAATAAATATGAATTGCTTAGTCCTGTTGGATTACTACAACCTCTGTAATTGCCCACACAGGTTTGGGCTAATGTTTCGATGGATTTTATTGATGGGCTCCCAAAATCTTAAGGTAAAAGTGCCTTGTTGGTTGTCATTGATAGATTTTCCAAGTATGCTCATTTTATTCCGCTAGCTCATCCATATACAGCTCTGCGTGTGCCCCAAATTTTCTTTGAACATGTTGTTCGCTTACATGGACTGCCAGAATCCATCACTAGTGGCCGCGATGTCATTTTCACTAGGAATTTTTGGAAGGAGTTGTTTCGTTTACATGGAACAAAACTTTAGTTCTCCTTCGCTTTTCATCCACAAGCAAATGGACAAACTGAGGTGGTTAATCGCACCATTGAGATGTATCTTCGATGTTTGGTGGGTGATTTGCCACGCAAATGGGTCGAGTGGC
>JANTNU010560095.1:0-10810 GCA_024752395.1 Erythroxylum havanense
GCTTGCCTGATGGATCGGTTACAAAGGTTAATATGGTGGGAGAGATAAGGCTTAGCAAGGATGTAGTTTTGTCGCATATTTTTTATGTTCCAAGCTTCAAGTATAATTTGTTATCTGTGAGTCGAATCTTGCAACATGAAGCTGCAGTTTTCACCTTTTATCCATCCTTCTGTGTGTTACAGGGCCAGAAATGTAAGAATATATTGGTTGTGGGCAAGGCTGTTGGTCATCTGTATTATCTTACGGCAGAGTCTTTTCATGCAGAAGTGTTAACCCCTGCTTCTGTTGTTTTACGACGAGATAAAGCTCACGTTGATGGTGGTTGTTTGAATAAGGTTGTGAAATGTGTAGATAGGGTTTCTAATAATGAGTCTACTGTATTGTGGCACAAAAGGCTGGGGCACCCCTCCTTTGACGTTGTACAGAAACTGCCTTTTGTTAATAAAAATTCCTGTGATTCAGATATTGTTTGTGATGTTTGTGCGAAGGCAAAACAGCCTCGTCTGCCATTTCCTACGAGTGACAGTCATAGTGACCAAATTTTTGAATTACTTCATATTGATGTTTGGGGTCCGTATAAAAAGTCATCTTTAACAGGGGCTTTTTATTTCCTCAAGATTGTAGAAGATTGTAGTCGTGTTACCTGGACGTTTTTTATGCAACATCAGGACCAAGTTAGTTCTATTCTACGAAATTTCTTTCCCATGGTGAAAACCCAGTATAATAGTGTAGTTAAGATGGTCCGAATGGATAATGGGGGTGAGTTCGTTGGTTCTAATTGTCAACAAGTCTTCTTTGATCATGGCATATTACATCAACGCTCTTGTGTTTATTCCCCCCAACAGAATAGTAGAATAGAACGGAAGCATCGGCATCTCCTTCAAGTGGCTCGGGCTTTATTGCATTAAGCACATTTGTCCACTGATTTTTGGGGTGAGGCTATTCTCCATGCTACTTACTTGATAAATAAATTGCCTACTGTTACTTTGAGCTGGAAATCTCCCTATGAAGTTTTGTTTGGAAAATCACCTGTTCTTGATAACTTGCGAGTTTTTGGGTGATTAGCCTCACAAGGATAAGTTTAGAGTCCGAGCGTCTAAGTGTGTTTTTGTAGGTTTTGTTGCAGGCACGAAGGGATACAGAGTTTATGATCTTGACACTGGAAGGCTATTTGTCTCTAGGGACGTTACTTTCCATGAGCATTTATTTCCTTTTGCAGATAATAAATGTATGGCTAGTGTTGATCCACCTATCCCCTCTTTACCAGTCTTCGGAGACGATGTTGTTGATCAACCACGTGCTCCTTCTTTTGTTTTAGACCGTCCACGTGTTCCATCGTCTATTGATGATTCGATGGTAGGTGATCTTGATGAGCCTCGAATAGAATGATCTGTCCCCGCTGAGGTTCCCAATACGGTTCCTCCCTCCTCTCCACTTCCTGAAAATCGTCGGAGCTGTCGTCCAAGGAGAGCACCGTCTTGGATGTCAGACTATGTGATGCATTCTGCCCAAGGCGCCAACACCCATACTTCTCCTCATTTGCCTCCCACGTTTCCTTTCTCTGCTCATTCAAAGGTATATGCCGATGTTGCAGATTTTCTTTGTCATGTGACTGCTGCGAAGGAGCCTCGGAGTTTTCGGGAGGTGTGTCAAGACAGCAATTGGGTTCGGGCTATGGGTTCCGAGATACAGGCGTTGGAAGATAATCATACCTGGGAGCTCACTACATTACCGGCGGGGAAGTCTGCTATTGGGAGTAAATGGGTTTTCAGATTGAAGTACAACCCAGATGACACGATAGACAGGTACAAAGCGCGTTTAGTGGCTAAGGGTTATAATCAGGTTTATGGTGAAGATTATACTGACAGTTTTTCACTGGTGGCAAAGGTCGTGACTGTGAGGATTTTTCTGGCTATTGCTGCAGCCAGAGGATGGTTTTTGAACCAATTGGACATTAACAATGCTTTTTTGCATGGGTATCCTGATGAGGATGTTTACATGGTGCCACTGAAAGGTTATACCAAGGCGCGTGAAGGACAAGTTTGTAAGCTTGTGCAGTCTTTATACGGGCTTAAGCAAGCTTCTCGTCAGTGGAACACAGAGCTCACAGGTTTTCTCCTCAATTTTGGTTTTCAGCAGAGTATGTATGATACTTGTTTGTTTGTGTTTTGCAAGGAAGATTGTTTCTTAATGCTTTTGGTGTACGTGGATGACCTTCTTATCAGTGGTAATTCTGTTGCTAATGTTACTCGATTGAAATCTGCTCTTCATTAGGGGAGGCTAGGTATTTTCTCGGTTTAGAGCTCTTTCGTGATAGTTCTGGTATTTTTCTTAATAAGAGGAAGTATGTGTTAGATTTGTTAACAGATGCGGGCTTGCTTGGCTCTAAACCTAAGCGTGTTCCTTTTTCGAAAGGTGCTGATTTGCAGAGTGATTGTAGTCCTTTATTGGACAATCCTTAGGAATATCGTCGCATCGTTGGCCGGTTGTTGTATTTGGGCTTCTCTAGGCCGGATATTACCTATTGTGTCCAGCAAATTAGTCAATTTTTACAGGTTCCACGAGAGGTTCATTTTCACCTTGCTATTTATGTTCTGAAGTATCTTAAACTTCGTCCGTCTTTGGGTCTTCATTTTTCTGCATCTTCCGCTTTATCTTTACGTGCTTATTCCGACGCTGATTGGGCTTCTTGTGTTACTACTAGAAAATCGCTTACTGGTTTCTTTATTTTTCTGGGCGGTAATCTGATCTCTTGGAAGACCAAGCGTCAAACTACCGTTTCTCGCAGCTCTGTCGAGGCCGAGTACAGAGCAATGGCTTTGACAGTGTGTGAGTTACAATGGATTAGCTATTTGTTGACTGATTTGCGGATTCCGGTTTCTCTTCCGATTCCTTTTCACTGTGACAGTAAATCCACTATTCACATCACCTGTAATCCAGCATTCCATGAGCGCACAAAACACCTTGACATTGATTGTCATGTTGTTTTCTGTCAGTAATGTCCATCGCTAATTTAAACTTTTCTTGTAGTGCTTCTACTAAAAATAACAATAAAATTCTCATACTTTCAATTTATTTAATTCTAACTTGAATTTCAAAAAATAATAATAAAATGTTCAAAATTTTAATTTTAACTCCACATTAATGCTTTAGTTAAATTTACTTACATGACTTGCTTGAAATAGAAAAAGAAAAATGGCACTAAAGACGGAAACATGTCGCTAGTATAAGAAATTTTAAGACCGACCAAGGCAAAACCACCAAACGTAAATCAACATGACAAGACAACAAAATGATTTAATAAAGCAGGAGCAAAAACGTTAGAAATAGAGTGTGTGCTTACATCAACATTGAAAACAACAATTTCCCCCGTGCGAATAGGATCTTTTTCTTTACTCGTGTGTAAAAACAGATTATCTCCCTGTAAATAAAGATGTCAGAATGTACATATAATTTCATAGGATTCATAATCTTATCAGCAACAACATATTGACTCCCTACTTATGTTGCATTACTAGTTCTTAAACTAAATACGTACAAGTAAATATAAGATCTATACTTAACATACGAGTTCAGATCTTCTGTCCAATATTATGATGTCGTATTGTGTCTAATAAATCTCAGCTATTTATTTAAGTGAGTTCTGTATGAGTCTCAGGTGGGTCCCATGAAATAAATGGTTGAGATTCTATGAGACAGAATAAGATAGAATAATATTAAACATAGATCTTTTCTCCTTAACATACATGCATGGAAAAGTTTTTTGTAACAGAAACAACGTATTGACTCCCTATTGCACAACTAGTTACTTGAACTAAATATACATAAGTAAATGTAAGAACTATACTTTACATGGAAGAGTTTCTCGTACCCTCTTAAAGCCAGGTTCCATACTACCAGAAAGAACAACCACCACAGGAGACTCACTGCCGGTTATACACATCAATGCTTTCCATATTATTAGTGCAGAAGTGACAATCATTCCTGAAATCCACAGCAGATGACTCAGGGGACAAGATACTTCGATAGATAGGATACAATCAAATTCTCCAAGATCACATCTTTGGAAGTGTTGATTTATTATCTTAAGCCAAATGCTTGCATTATTATTTCAAGAGAATCAGTTAAAATTTAAACTAGAAAAACGTCAAAGAGGAAGCGAAGTCTTAAAGTGAAGGTATACCAACGAGGCTGACACAGAAACATACCATCAGCAGTATAGACAGAGTTCCATGTTTTAGTTTTAATGAGTCTTTAAGGCTCATTGGATGCAATGCCAGACGTATTAGGCTAATTAACCTTGTGAAAACAGATGGATATAGCTAGTTTGCATAAAATCGAACAACCCAATGGACAAAGATCCTTGAAATTTAGTACTGAGAGTGGTTCATGTGTGCTTAGCCAACGTTGCTGCAACAATTCTTGAAAATATGGATTCATCAACTACCTGCTGAAAGAAAAAAGGGGCTTTTGCATCGTACTTGTGATTTTCTCGGTTGCGCGTTTCATCAGTCCCAGCATAACCAGTTTTCACAAATTCCCAGAGGTCTTGAGATTTGAAGAGCGTCCTTATTCTAATAATCCAGAACTAGTATGAATCATCCTTGAAAACTGGGATTTGCGATTGTGACACATTGACAGAGCTTGAATCTATTGCCGCGTGGAAGAGATGAAAAAAAACCAAGTGCTTAGTTCAGAAAGAACCTGGCTCTGATACACAGTTGTTGGAAAATTTGACAGTGCAACAATTGCTTTTGCAAGAAATTATTCTACATATCAATGTTTCATTAACTTATTTTGTAACCTTACATAGGCATTACAACACAACGGTTACACACGTGAAAGAAACTATTTAGCCTAACAAATCTGAACTAACTCAATGTAAACAAGCTAGACAATAGGAAGTATTTGTAAAAACTTTATAGGATCGATTCGTTTTGCGCGTACCTGTATCTATGCTTTTGTTTCGTTAAATGTTGATATCGTTGAAAGAGTTCTATTTCCTCTCATCTTTTTCCTTTAGCAAATTTCTTAATGGTTCATAATCAACATTATTTCATAAGTGTTGCAACTTATATACCATTATCAAAGGATATGTCATTTGGTAAGTGAAAGAGAGAGGAAAATGGTTTATGATCTATTTGAAACTCATTCGAGTAATACCTAATAACCATTATATTGGGTGCATTTCATAAGACTCAATAAATAAATTACATGGGACATTAAATAATCTAACAGTATTAAGATATATTGTATATATCCTTTATTTAGTTTTGGCATTTTAATTAGACATATAAAATCTTAATTGTAATGGGACTTAAAAATTATGGATTGATGAAATTAAAGGGAAGAGGTTGTCACATGTTTGAATTTAAGAGGGACTCTGATTGTGTGAAAAATTTGTGCACATTTGGTATCCACGACAGAAGAATATCACCAACGTGAGTATGTTGCACTTGAGATGATATGTGCGCGTGTGACTTAGAGTTAACGTGAATTAATTGTTCAGTGGGTCAAGTGCTTGTGTGTATATGTGGCAATCTAAGATGGATGTATATTAGTGTTGTGCATGGGTCAATTGCTGGTATGTATCCTGCATGGTTGTCTAGCATTTAAAAGTGTAGTGGGTGTTGCATTAATCGGCTGTAGAAGTGAATCTTCCATGAGTAAATAACAGGTGTGGTGTGCATTAGTTGTTCACTAAAAAAAAAGCCAGCGATTGTGCATGCCTCCGTGAAATAGCTGAAGTGAATTTTGTGTGTGAATTATATATCAATGCTGTAGTGGGCGTAAGTTGGAGTTGCGTGAGTTACCTTGCTTCTGGACAACTCTTATGCACTATTTCCGTTGTTGTTCTTTTTATTGCCGGTATTCATTAGAGTTGCAGCAGTTACAGTAACTAATTTACGGTTTAGCCTTTTTGGTGCTTGTGTGGCATTGGTGTGTATAATTTCTAGTAGAGTGAACAGTATAATTCAAGTTTAACTGTTTTGAGTCCAATATAAAAATTAAATTGGATTAGCACGCCAATGATATTTGATTAATTTATTTATAATATTTATTTTATATATTATCATTAATTTTAATGGAAGCCTTAGAGTAAAATTTTTTTATTAAAAATTGAGAATTTTAAATATTAATTTTTTTTAAAAAAATTAAATTAAAAATCTGTATCTTTTACCTTGTTCTTTTTTTATTTACCAAAATTTAGGTTCTTTATTTATCCTTTTATACTTTAATTGAAAAATTTAAAATTATTATTGTTAAAAACTAATTATTTAAATTGAATTAATAATTAATATATAAAAGTAATTTTGCTTGAGATAATTTAAGAATGTGTTAAAAATATAATATTTAAACTGTAAAAAAGTATGTTTAAATGGTATTAAAAAAATTAAATAAAATTAGAGCCTATAAATTCAGATATTTTTTCTAACTTTCCGAGTCTCGGATAAGTCAATGTTTTTTTTGCTAAATTTCGACTTATTTTAACTTTCTTTAAACATATTTCAACTTTTATTAATCTTTAAATAAATGATAATATAAAAATATTTTTATTTTTGTTTTTATATTAGATTCAATCTTTAGTTTAAATTATTAGATTTATTACTTGTTTACACATATTAATAGACATTACTAATGCTTTTTATTTTAGTAAAGTATTTTATGTTATACTATGTTTTAATTTTTTATAATTTTTACTTCTTATTTATTATAAACTAGTTTTATATCGGTTTAATATAATTAAACTTTTAATCCTTAAATTTTTTTATTTTACTTGTTTAATTTTCAATTCCATTTTAAAAACATTTTTTATATCCTACATATGTAATTTAGAATAGCGGAGATGGAGAATAGGTTAAACGATAGGGAGGTCTAGGGTTTGAGTGTATCCTTCTTCTTCTGACAAGTAATTACGTATACTCCTGGTTTGAGTGTTGTGTTCTTCATGTCTGGAGATTTGAAAGGATTTCCAGTATACCAATACCTGCAATATTTGTCTCATCTCTGTCGTTAGATTGTGCAACATTCCTTGACGTCATATTATGTAAACACTAACCTTTAAGCCATCTCCGGTGGAGGAGAAACGCCAAAATGGAGGAGAAATGAACTCCAAGCCACCGGCATTTTCTCCTCCAATTTGGAGAGATGCTACATCGGTTATTTTTCTCTCTCAACTTTTTCTTTCTTTCTTTTTTTCATTCATTTATTTTATTTAATTCTTTCATTCTTTATTTTGTTATTTAAACAATATTTTAATATTTTCATTATATATTTATTTAATTAATTATAACTTTATAATAACTTTAAAGCTTAGTCTCGTGTTTATAAATATTTTCATTATATGTTTATAATTTTATGTTAAAATATTTTGGATTTATAAAATTTAATAAAATTTGATGTTTGATATTATGTAATTATATTGTCATTTACTATAATTAAATAATATAAAATAGTGAAACATATCTCATATATTATTTCATTTAATATTATCAAATAACAAATTATAGTTTAATTGAAAATTTATTATTTATTAACATAAAATATAACAATAATAATCTTGTGAATAAAAATATAAGCAAAAAATAAAGTTGGGTTAATTTTATAAAGTAATTTTAATAATCATTAATGAGAGATAAAAGAAATATGTTGAGAATATTCATTTTTAGTGTGAAAATAGAGTTGTAAATTGGAGTGGAAAGTAGTGTAACATGCTTAAAATAGAGATTATAAAGATGCCTTAATCCATAAACGGTAAACGTAAATCCCTATATGATTGAAAAAAAAGTTAGGAGGTTTGCAATAAGCTCATCATTTACTATCATTTGCTGTTTCTGCGACGTCACCTGCGATTAATTATACATATCTCATTCCATTAGAATCTGATTAACTGTGTTTTGTCCTTGTTTAGGTGTCACTAATACCTTGTTTATCTTATTGAGACTTACTTGGTAAAATACGTAAATCATGGGTCTTTTTTCGAGTATGATGTCAACCTAATACTGCCTCCAATATTAATCGAAAGAAACATAGTAGAAATAAAAAAAATTGCAATCTTACATTTATTTATTGCTTTTAATAAATATATTAATAATAAAAACAGACAAAATAAATATTTGAAATGTGAAAATTAATCGATATGAAACTTTGAAATTACGAAATCTTTGTAAACTTCACATCGAAAAATATATCTCCCTTTTAATACTTAATATAATTATAAATAAATTTAAAAAGTTCTTTCTTCAAGAATAAAGAAAACAATTTTCTCAATTTTTCTCTTCTTTATCTGTTCGTAAATGTACAAAGTACCAAAAACAATATTTTACTCTTCTCTTTGTTTTGTTATTCATGTACTCCTTACGGAAAAAACTGAAGGAATATCAGAGTTTCTCTTTACCGTGTTTTTTATGCTCGTAAAAAATGAAAACTTATTGGATGGTATCCGCTTACCCCTGGATGGGTCAAACTAAATACCGATGGCGTGTGTAACAGCGCTACCTTTTTGGCCATCGTAGGTGGTCTTCTACCGGATAGCTCTGGTGCTTAACTTGAAGGCTTTGCCCAGAATATCGATCGGTGCTCCTCGATTTTGACAGAACTTTGGAAAGTTTATTCGGCCCCTCAACTGGCTTGGGCTCTTGGGTTTCGACGCGTGATACTCGAGCTGAATTCTCTCGTGATCAAAGATCTCCTCTCTGACGCAACCCATCGATCACTATCGCTTAACCCACTCGTCCTGGGCATCAATGAATCACTCATTCGAAATTGGCTCATCCTTCCTTCATAGACTTACAAAGAAGGAAATCGATGCGCCGACTGGCTCGCCAACTTTTCAATTACTATGGGCATCAGGGTCACCATTTTTAATAGTGCCCCTTCTGGGTGCGTCAATATCCTTATAGAGGATATGATAGGGGTTAGCCTCCCTCGGAGGATCGTGTAATTTTGTTTTTCCTTTCCTTGTAATAAAAAAATGAAAACGTATATCTATATCTTTCTTTTCGTTTTCCCTTTTAACGTACTTCAAAACAAAAGAATAAAGTGTTTTAACGTTTATATAAATTGAAAAAAAATCAACACCAACGTTAATTTTTGTTTTTTGTTTTTAATAATTATTACTATTTATAAAATGAAATAAAATAATGTTATTCATTTACAAGACAATTTTCAATATTAATTCTATTTTCTATGCTAGTAAAAATATAATAACATGTCATATAAATTATTTAATAAATTATCTCATAATAAATTAAATAATCAGCTAAGCCGGTAGTAATTAATCTAATTAATTACTAATTAAGGTTGATATCTAACAATACTCCTCAACAATTGGATAATGTAAAGTAACAATCTTACAAAGATGGAACCTAGTTAAGAATAATGTATAATTACCTTTCATCATTACAACTCCAGATTATCTTAAGATATTGTATAAAAATCAAATTTTATTAGATAATCAACTATGTTACATGTCAATCATTAATGATTGGTGAATGACTTAAGAAACTCATTTTCTTCATTCATTCAATCTCTCTGCCCAAGGTCTTGAAAAAATCATTAAGATCAAAGACAACATAGCACTCAAACTCAGTATCTAAAATTGATGGATCCCATCTTGACTCATCATTAATTAGATAGATACTTAATTATATCCAATGGTCATTCAACTAGAATGTTTACATACTAAGTGTCCGATATCAAAACATAATAAGTGATCTATTAATTACTATGATGATCTCAGGTCAAAGAAAACATATACATTTAAATCCTTATAAGAATATCTCACTTGACAGTTCAAAGGTAATATTAACTATTGAAAATTCTTAGTTTGGTCAATTCAATGATCATATTTTTTATATGGATCATCTATATATGTAACTTAGTAAATGGGATCTACTAATATCCATCCAGTAGATATTATTACATATATATTGACCTAACTGGATCATTAAATCCTTATTTAATGATCTTATGATCAAGAACATTTTTTAGATTAAATCTTAAAGACTTGACTCTTATTATCATAATCTCCATTATAGTGGCAAGTGTATAAATTTAATCAAGGGCTTATCATATTAGAATAAAAACAATAAACGTAATATGATCATAAAATCATTTACCATATTATTAATCAAAATTAATAATCACAAAACTAAGATGTTCAATCTATTATATAACGATTAGGTCATGGGCATAATTCCAACACTTGGCGGGTAGAATTAGATTCTGTTGATCATCTACTATAAGTAGGAGAATTAAGTTTTGAATTTTAGATTAGTTTGGTCCTGATTTGCAGAAGGATTAATGTCAAAAACAATTAATGCAGTGATTAATGAGTTATATTTCAAGTAAACAAGTAAAGGTTCGAATGTAAAGAAGGTTTAAATTGCTTCGTTCTCAATTTGTACGAGGAAGTAGTTCAAAACAAACTAAACTTGTAAAGACATGTGGATTTAAAATAAAGATGTATGTTGATGAAATTAAAACAATATTATATTAGTAATTTGTTGATCAAAATAATCGAAATTGTACAGATATATTAATAAAAATAAAGATCATGATATGATAAAATTATTGAAAGAATAGAAAGAAAGCAGAAATTGATATATGACTAAACTGTTTTTCTTTTATCTTTCAATGAATTGCTTTACACTGTATATATACAAGTTTGTGATGATCTAAGTTGTTGAGATAGGATAAGATGCAAGTGAATTCAAATGAGATTACAGGAGATAAAGCTAAATACAAGATAATACAAATCATAATAATACTGGTGAGATTGTAGAAGATCTTCACACGTTTATCAGTT
>JANTNU010560502.1:0-10808 GCA_024752395.1 Erythroxylum havanense
AAAATAATTTATTAATAATAAAATAAAAATAATTTATTTTAAAATTTTATTTTATTTATAATTATTATTAGTAATAAAATATTTATTATTATTTTAAAAACTTAGAAAAAAGGGGGGCAAGGAGAGGTAGGAAGGAGGGAGGAAAATTTTAAAAATTTTAAAAATTTTGCAAAAAAGTCCTCCAATTTTTTAAAATTTCTGTTATCAGCCGGTATTTGACTGGTATTTTGAATACCGACCAGTACCGACCGGAATTCATCCCCGGTACCTTTATGCTCATTTCGGTACCGTTTTCAGGCTGGAACGGAACGGAATTCAAAAAATTGGTCTCAGATTAAATAGTAAACTTGATTATAATTATTGAGAGATTTTGAATAGTAAACTTGATTATAAATGTTGTGTGCTACCGAAGGATGGGAACTTGACTTATTAACAATTCGGTTGACTTCAAACATTTTTAAGGCTTTTACATTTATTAGCTAAGGTATGCTTTATTCTTCCATAATGAATTTGTTAAGAATTTTCACATAAATGAAGTAGTAAATAATTAAAAAAATATTCTCAATAATTTTTAATTTTTTAAACACTTAAAGATGATGGGTTTTTGTCCTTTTTGTATCAAACTTGAAATTGTTCACAAACAATGTTATTAATATAGTTGAAACATCTAACAAAAGAAAAGAGAAGCTATTTCGGGACGAAAAGAAAGGTGATAAATAGTATTTACCGGTGGTAATGGAAATTATAACATAGAATCCTAATCAAAAAGATAGAAAACGTTGTCAATAAATCAATCAACCTAGGAAAGGAGATAGACATGTCATTTCATTAAATTTAATAGCCGAAATCATGATAAAGTAAATGGAGAGAGATAATAAGCACCTTCATTAAATGGTAGTCGGAATTATGAAGCAAGTGGAGAGAGAGGGCCTTTCTTCTTCCTTAAGCATTCCATAAGATTGACCAAATTTTTAGTTCCAATAGGATGTTTGCTTGTGTGAGTAAAACTCTAGTATTTTATTTTTTTGTTTCATATAAAAGGAGTGTAATTGATAGAGTTGCATTGCAATTTTGGGATTGAATGAATTCTCCTGTTCTCTTCTCTGCCTCTTTCTCTCGTGTGTGTATGTGTATATGTGTGTATGATTATGTTATGTCATATGATATCAAATTGATATAAGAGCTAGTTAAACCCAACGCTAGTATTTAAAGGAATTTGTAAGGAAAAAAAAACAAAAAGATTGTTCTTATACTTATGAAAGAGTGGTTTATTTAAAAGTGAGAGATGTCAAACATTTATAATATTATGTGCTCAAGTCTCAAATAGTAAACTTGATTATAATTATTGGGAGATTTTAATGCCTACCCACCTCAAGGCTCACAATATTTGGAGTTTTATTGATCCAGACTCACAAGAAGGAGTTGATATAAATGCTTAAAGGAATGACCAATTGATGTTATCCCAATCACCTAGGAGTAGATTATTTAGTTTTAGCAAAATTGTTAATGTTAAAACTGCCAAAGAAGCATGGAATATCTTGAAACTGGCTTGAAAAGGTATAAATAAGGTTTAAAAAATCCGATACAGTCCCTGTGTAGAGAATATGAGAGGTAAGAAATGTCTAATTCAAAATTTGTTGAATATTATTTTTCTCATGTTACTGATCTTGTCAACAAGATTCGTGGTTTTAATAATGGAGAAAGAGGATACTTAAAATGTAGAGGTAGAAGAAGTTTTAGAGGAAGAGATCGTAGCAATAATTTTAACTAGGGAAGAGAAAACAACTTCAAAACATTAAGTTAAAGAAAAGAAGGAAATAATTTTGAGCCTATCAGTCGAGGAAGAAGATGTAATTTTAATTGCTTTAATTGTGAAAGGTATGGACACAAAGTTACTAATTGTAGATCCATATCATAGAACAACTATCAAGCTAATGTCGTATAAAATTAGTACTGAAATTTTGGTGAAAATTTTAATAATTTAGAAAGCTTATTTTTAGTAAGCAACTCTTTTATGGAAGATGAAAATACCTTGTACTTGATTTTTGATTGTAGTAATCATGTGTGTGGGAATAAGGAGTTATTTTTCTCTTTAGATGAAAATGTTTAATCAACAGTTAAATTTGGGAATAATTCAAATGTTCCTATTTTAGGAAAAGGTCGAGTATCCATTAGGCTGAAGAATGGTTCTAAAAGTTTTATCTTAGACGTTTGCTAAGTTTCTGGTCTTCATCGTAATTTATTGAGCATGACTCAATTATCAAAGAAAGGTTATAAAATGCAAATTCATCATAATTTTTGTATCTTGATAGACAATAATGAAAGATTTATTGCAAAGGTAAAGATGTCTTCTAATTGTCTATTTCCACTAAAAATTCATCATGAAAAATTTACTTTCTTGAATTATATTATATATGATGCAAATTGGCTATGACATATGCGTTTTGGACATTTTATTTTTCTGGATTAAATTATCTATCAAGAAAAGAACTTGTGTTTGGCTTACCTGTTGTAAATATTTCTGACCATTTATGTGAGACATATGAGTTAGGAAAAAAGTATAGGGATGTATTTCCAGTTAGAAGGTCCTATAGAGCAAAGAAGTTATTTGAAAATTTTCATTCAGATCTGTGTACTATTGAAATTCCATCTAATGAAGATAATAGGTATTTTATTACTTTTATTGACGATTTTAGGCATTTTATTACTTTTATTGACGATTTTAGTAGAAAGGCCTGGTTTTATTTTCTAAATAGAAATTAGAAGCTTGTGATGTGTTCAAATCATTTAAAGCACTTGTGGAAAAGCAACGTGGCTACAAAATTAAACCATTAAGAACAGACAGAGGTCAAGATTATCAAGCATGCATATATTGATGAGATTTTCAAACTGACAACAATAATAACATTTATCACTTTTGAGAATCTGAAACACCAAGACCTATGTGAATATCAAAACCAAATTCATATCATGTTATACCTTTTGCAACGGAAATATACAGAGAAACTAGTAGTGTTAGAAAAGCACATCAAAGGTCGTGCCTCTACCAGTATCCATACTCTCATGAGACTGAACATCCTCTTTTGTTGTGCTAGCATCACTTTCTGAGACCTCTCTCTCTCTCTCTCTCTCTCTCTCTCTATTCTAGCAGAGGACGTCTCCTTTAGGGTTTTTGAGCATATGAGAGCAGATAAGATTCTTCAATCTTCAAGTCATACTATATATCCATATATATATAGTAAAACTATAAAGACCAAAACCCAAGCCCCAGTGCCCAAAGCCAAAAGTCGATTAAAGCCCAACGAGTATTCAGTCTTCTTGGTATGCAACCCTATAGGCTTATTTAATATTAGTAGGAGGCCTAAACTTCTTTTAAACTTGCAAGTTATAGGTGGTCTCTAGCAAGACCTAATAACGACCTAATATTAAAAAAAATCGGAATATGACACTACCTAAATTACAACTGATCAATTAGAGTACATTCTATAATTGATTCGTGGGGCATACACTAACACAAAGGTCATTGATTAGTATGAAATTCAGCATCATTTGACCATCAGATACATGCCTCAACAAAATGGAACAACAAAAAGGAAGAATAGAACTATTATAGACATGAAAAGATGCATATTAAGATTTAATCAATTGCTTAAAGAATTTTGGGCAAAATTTGTTGCTTGTGTAGTTTATATTTTAAACAGTTGTCCAAAAAAAAGCCTTAATGACAAAACACATGATGAAGTATGGAGCGAAAGGAAACCTTCCATTCAACTTTGCAACTATTTTTGGGTGCATCGCTTATGCCCATGTACCAAATCAGTTAAGAAAGAAGTTGGATGACAGCGGTGAGAAATGTACTTTTATAAGCTATAGTACAAATTCAAAAGTATATAAATTATATAATCCAAATAAGAAAAATACAATTATTAGCCATGATCTAAGCTTTAATGAGGATGGAATATGGGAGTGGTCTTTAACTTCCCAAAAAATGCTAGAGGTAATTTTAGAAAACTATGAAGAAAAAAATACTCAGGCAGATTCATTATCTTAGCTAGAGACATCTGGTAGACCCTAAAGACATCATTAGTTACCATCCAAATTAGAAGATTATATGAGAGGTACAAATAATGATCTATCTAATGAAAAGATTTTCAATTTTGCCTTATTTGTAGACTGTGAACTAATTAATTATGAGGAGACATCAATTGATTTGAAATGGAGAAAAGCCATGGATGAAGAAATATATGCAATTAAAAAGAATAAGACATGGGAATTAACAGATTTGCCAGCTAATAAAGATCCTATAAGAATAAAGTGGGTGTACAAGTCAAAATACAAGTGTAATGGTGATATTAATCGGTTTAAATCTAGATTGGTTTAAAAAAGATATAAACAAAAACCATGTATTAATTACTTTGAGGTATTTGTTCCTGATGCAAGATAAGATATTATTCGTATGATTATCTCTCTTTCAGCTCAAAATAATTGAAAAATTTATCAAATGGATGTAAAATCTACTTTTAAAAATGGAACTTTGGAAGAGGAAGTATATATTGAGCAACCTACAAGGTATGAAATTAGAGGAAAAGAAGATAAAAATTACATCTTGAAAAAAACATTGTGGGGATTAAAGCAAGTACCAAGAACATGGTACAAAAGAATTTATTCATACTTCATAAACTATGATTTTGATAGATATCCTTTTGAACATACTTTGTATGTAAATTTGTTGAGCCTGGTGATATTCTAATTATGTGTCTTTATGTTGATGATTTAATTTTTTACTGGAAACACCTCAAAGATGATTGAAGAATTTAAGGAGGCTATGGTAAAACCATTTGACATGACAAACTTAGGTCTAATGTCTTATTTTCTTGTAATAGAGCTAATTCAATAGGATGATGGAATTTTTATCTCCGAAAAGAAATATGTGAATGATATTTTGAAAAAAATTTAAGATGGAGAATTCAAAAATAACTCCCACCCTAATTGAAGAGAAATTGAAACAAATAAAAGAAGACAAAAGGAGACATATAAATTCAACTTACTACAAGAGTTTAATTGGAATTATGAGGTACTTAGCTACAATCATACCATATATAGTTTATGGAGTTGGATTACATGGAAGATTTATGGAGGAGCCTTGTACCTATCATTTACAAGGACTAAAGAGAATTTTTCGATATATCAAAGGTACTTTAATTGAAGGAATTTTCTATGCAAATATCAATTATGTAAATCTTGTAGGTTACACAAATAGTGATTGGGTGGAGATATAAAAACAAGAAAAAGCACATCAGGTTATGTTTTTCATCTTGACACTGAAACAATATCATGGTCTTCAAAAAGACAACTCATGGTTGCATTATCTACAGTTGAAGTAAAATACATTGTAACAACTAATTGTGCTACACAGGCAGTATGGCTAAGAAGAATGCTTGAAGTGCCACATCAAAAACAAGATACTCCATGATAATTATTCAGTGATAACAAGTTTGCAATAGCACTGTGCAAAAATCCAAATTTTCATGGACGATCCAAGACATAGACATTTGGTTTCATAAAATTCGCAAGCTAGTAACTAAAAAGAAATTGATTCATTATTGTCACACTGAAGAACTAGTTGCAAATATTTTTACTAAACCACTGAAATTTGAGTTGTTTCACTAACTGAAGAAATTGTTGGGATGATAATTTTTTCCAACTTGATTTAAAAATGGCATTGTTAATAAATAAATCAAGCTAGCTGTACATAGAAAGGAGACAGATACAAGCAACTTCATTAAATGGTAGCTGAAATCATAATGAAGTAAGTAGAAAGAGACAACAAACATCTTCATTAAATGGTAGCCAAAATTATGTTGAAGCAAGTGGAAAGAGGGGCTTTTTTTCCGTAATTATTGTTAAGTCATTTAAATTGTACATATTTTGGGCGTAATTATTGTTAAGGTGTTGAAATTATTATCTGAATTTAATGGAATTGCTTTATAATTGTTTACAGATGGTTTTCAACACCTTAGGGACAAAATAGGATCAAAAAGATGCAAAAAAAGGAAGAAAATCCAAAATTTCCCAAATTGACAGAAATTCAGAGATTAAGCATGGGCACGCCTAAGGACGGAATAATTCTGCAGTTAAAATTCTAGAAGTTGATTCCAAGTAAAATACAATCTTTGAAGATTTTATTGCCATCTTTCAAGGGAGTCATCTACCAAAATTAGAAGTACATCCTATCTGGACAAAATCAAAGGAAGATAATGAAGAGATTAGCATTAAGAAGGGAACTTGGATGATTGCCGTAGGGATATATATACATATTAGGTTTTAGAAGACATCATTGTATGTTTTAGCTACTTTTGGCTGCCGCACCTTTCTTATCTTTCTTGTTTTTATGTTCTGCAAAATTCCAAGTAGTGTTTTCGTTTATTTCATCAAAGACCATGGATGGAGACATATTGCTTTGTTATTTTCTTTGCTTTCAATTCAATTATGAGTAGCTAATTTTCTTATCTTAGTTGAGCGATCTATGTTATATGTTATTATGGTGAGATGATTCAAATATTTTTCATGATTGTTAATGAACATTGAATATCTTCAAATCTGTCCTTCCAATTGAATTCGTTAGTTTCTAGGTACACAACCAGAGATTAATTGATTCAATCGTTAGGTTAACGAAATATGACGTTCAATTTCGATAACCATACGTAGAAATTAGGATTAGCTTCTCTACGTTAGAGTCAAAAAATTCTAAGAAGGTATTCGCTTGATTGATTGCATGTCGTACATGTTTATCACTTGTCATTGGTTCTTGATTCTTAATGCTATTATTCAATTTTACCTATGATCGTATCTAGGTTATTGTTTAATAAGATTGCTAGGATACATGTTTCTAGTCATTACTATTAAGAGAAATTTCCCCTAATGAATGTTTATCAACAATTATAATTTTATGTCGAGGATCCATAATAGCATGGTAACATCGGTGACACGAAACCAAGATATTTTCCCTATTGAATTTTTAGATTTAATTATTACTTTTGATTTGAGAAATTTTCCTTTGATTTCTTTTATTGCGTGATTAAAACAAAACCCCCCTTTTTAATCTCATGATTTGTGCCGTTTGAATTCGTAATTTCATAATCGTAAAATTTCTCGTGGGAGCGATATCGGCTTACCACAACTGCATTAATTTGTTTTAAGGGGAGTGAATTCTTTTTTATTTGGTTGCAGGCGACAGCATTACCAAATTTTGGCGCCGTTGTCGGGGAGTTTTGACATATGTACGTGACGTATTCAAACCAATCAAATAATTTACAGTACAATCTTGAGATTGAAAAGACAGTGAAAAGACTACAGAAACAGACCAAACAACGAAAAGAGACGAAGAAGATGGATAGGATAATTGCCAACCGCACTCTTCGTGAATTAGCCACGCCAATTGACGAGCAACAACCCCACTGCATCAATTTTTCGAATTTAGGTGATAATAATACTTTTGAATTAAAATATAGACTAATTCACCTATTGCCTATTTTCAGGGGTTTACCGAGAGAAGATCCATACAAGCACTTGAAGGAATTCGATGTAGTTTGCATAGGTATGAAACCGACTAATGTGACGGAAGAACAGATTAAGCTGAGAGCTTTTCCGTTTTCCCTTAAAGATGATGCGCAAGATTGGCTATACTATTCAGCTGGAGAGAACATGCAAATGTGGGCTGAGATGAAAAGACTTTTCTTCGAAAAGTATTTTCCAGCATCGAGAGCAATCAATATTCAGAAGGAGATTTGTAGAATTCGTCAACTTACGGGAGAAACACTCTACGAATATTATGAGAGATTCAAGAAATTATGCGCTAGTTGTCCAGTTCTGACAGGAATATGATTGATGCTTCAAGTGATGGTGCCTTAGTTGACAAAACGGCAGCAACCGCTAGAGAGTTGATCACAAACATGGCTGCCAACATGCAACAATTTGGAATCCGTACAGGGCATGAGTCAAAAGGCGTGAATGAAGTTAGTGCAACCTCGTTGGAAAAGAGATTGGATGACCTCGCTTCTTTGGTGTGACAATTAGCGGTCACCAGAAAAGAAGAAGCTAAGATATGTGGTATATGCTCAATGTTAGGACATTCTACTGATTCATGTCTGATTTTGCAGGAAGAAAACACGGAACAGGTGAATGCCGTGGATGGATTTGCTGGGTCAAATCAAAAGAAGTACGACCCATTCTCTAATACTTATAATCCGGGATGGTGCAATCATCTAAATCTACGATATGGGAATCCTCTAGGGCAACAAGCAACCACCAATTTTCAGCCATATAGACAATCATACGTGCCGCGTCAAAATCCAAATAGGACGTCAATTGTCGAAGGTAAGTCTTCTTTGGAAGATATAGTGCATACTTTGACTACTAACACTTTGACGTTTCAACAGAATACATAAGCAAGTATTCGGAATTTGGAAACTCAACATAGGAATTTTGAGAATCAGTTAAGTCAAATTGCAGCTGCTGTCAACCGACTAGAAGCACAAAATTTTGGTAATTTTCCAGCGCAACCAAAGGTTAATCCTAGACAAAGCGCAAAGGCTATCACATTGTGGAGTGGTAAAGAACTACCAGAATCAATTCCGAAAAATTCCAAGAGAGAAATAGAGGAATAAATCACACACTTACCTGAAGAGACGCAGAAAGTCTTGCAAAACAAGGTGCTCCCACCTCCTTTTCTGAGTCGATTAGCAAAAGCAAAGAAGGAAGAACAAGAAAACAAAATTTTGGAGACTTTCCAAAAGGTCCAGGTAAATATTCCTCTACTTGATGCTATTAAACAAATTCCACGATATGCTAAATTCCTTAAAGAGCTTTGTACATCAAAGAGGAAATTAAAATTCGATGAGAAAGTTCACTTAGGAGAAAACGTTTCAGCCATCTTACAAAAGAAAAAGCTTCCGTCGAAATGTCAAGATCCAGGTATGTTTACTATCCCGTTCCAAATTGGTAATTTGCGAATTGAAAGAGCTACGTTAGATTTAGGTGCGTCCATAAATGTCATGCCATATGATGTGTGTAAATCATTGAATGTTGGGCCTCTTAAAGAAACTAATGTAGTAATTCAACTAACGGATCAATCAAATGCGTACCCAAAAGGAGTGTTAGAAGACATATTGGTTCAAGTAGGAAACATGCTTTTCTCGGCTGACTTTTATATTTTGTAGATGGGCACGGATGACACATCCTCTTCCACTCCGATTTTATTCGGAAGGCCGTTTTTGAAAACAACTAGGACCAAAATAGATGTTCATAATGGGTCATTAACTATAGAATTTGATGGTGATTTAATTAAATTCAATATTTATAATACCATGAAAATTCTAGATGATAAGCAATTTGTTGTCTTTGTAGATTTCATTGACACGTGGACGCAGGAAAATTGGAGTTTGGAAACCATAGATGAAGTTAAATTAAAGGAGATTGTGTCAATTGAATGTGGGCATGGAGAATCTGCGTCATCTAGTGGACTAATGGAGAATGTGTTACCCTGGAAAAAGAATGAGGAGTTTGCGTCATCTAGAGAATTAAAGGAGCAATTAACGTTATCTAGAGAACCCAAAGAAGAAACGTCACAGTGGAATGGGAATAAGGATTCGGTGGTGCTTGATCACGAAGAGGAAGCATTATTTCACAAATTAAAGGAGACCAAACCATCATCCCTCCAGCAGCTCACGTCCGTGGACACATCCCAAGGAGTAGAGCAGTTGCTGCCATCATTGATTAGTCCACCATCAATATAATTAAAAAGCTTGCCTAGTTATCTTAAATACATCTTTTTAGGTGAGAAAGATACATTGCCTTTGATTATTTCTAATCGACTTTTGGATGTGCAGGAAAGTCAACTTATCAATGTTTTGAATGCGCATAAAGAAGCTTTTGATTGGACAATGGCTGATTTGAAGGGAATCAGTCCCACCATGCACCAAATTTTGATGGAAGACAAGGAAAAAGAGGTAAGGCAACTGCAATGTCGTCTAAACCCACCCATGATGGAAGTGGTGAAGAAAGAGATTTTAAAGTTTCTTGATGCCGGCATCATTTATCCGATTTCAGATAGTAAGTTGGTAAGTCCGGTCTAGGTACTACCAAAGAAAACTGGTGTAACGGTAATTGAAAATAGCAATGGTGAGTTAATTTCGACTTGTGTCCAAAATGGTTGGAGGGTATGCATAGACTATAGGAACCTTAATTCAGTTATTAAAAAAGATCACTTTTCGCTTCCTTTTATTGATCAGATGCTTGAAAGACTTGCGGAAAAATCTCACTATTGTTGTCTAGATGGTTATTCAGGATATCATCAGATTTTGGTGGCACCAGAGGATTAAGAAAAGACGACCTTCACATGTCCATTCGGTACCTTTGCTTACCGAAGAATGCCATTCGGGTTGCGCAACACACCAGTGACATTCCAACGGTTTATGGTAAATATTTTCTCCAATCTTGTGGAAAATTGCATGGAAATTTTTATGGACGATTTCACGGTATATGGGGAATCTTTTGAAGCATGCATTATTAACCTTGAAAAAGTGCTCAAACGTTGCATTGAAACTAATCTGGTTTTAAATTAAGAAAAGTGTCACTTTATGGTTAATCAAGGCCTTATTTTGGGTCACACGGTTTCGTCTAAAGGAATTGAAGTTGATAAAGCCAAGATAGATGTAATTCGATCTTTGTCTTACCCCGTGAATGAGCGGGACGTCCGTTCTTTTCTTGGCCATACAGGTTTTTATCGCCGATTTATCAAGGACTTCTCC
>JANTNU010560709.1:0-10806 GCA_024752395.1 Erythroxylum havanense
AAAATGGGGGCGGATATGGGGGTGGGAGCGAGTTCATGGGGCGGGTACGGGGGATGGCATACCCGCCCCATACCCGCCCGTTGCCATCCCTAGTTACATGTAGAGATCAAACCTTGCACATTTATTATAAAGAAATCATTACGTATATAGAGTTAATTACAAGGTATGATTTTATAATAACCACCCATATGGGGCTTTTTCTTTTTCTAATTATATGTTGTTACCAATAGTATAATGCAATCGCCGACGAACCTCTTTAAGTCACGACTCGTCATCAGAACCAGGCCAACCATGGACTCATGCGTAATCACAAACTCCGTATAGGCACACTCCGCCGTCGGGGCACCGGTTGTTGCACTGACCACAGTGCCTTTTGTCCATGGACAGAGTCACACACTCTCCCCTACAGCACGTTTCCGTGTACTCGCACTTTCTCTTGCATGCACCACAGTTGTCCTTGTCTGTAGTCACGTCAATGCACTTGTTATTACAGCAAACGTAGCTCTCTCCTTGTAGCTTGCAGATTCCGGGGTTCTTATGGCAGTGGTCGGCAGCTCTAGGGTTCTTGTAATCTTCTGCCAGGAAGCGACTCAACCTTATTGGGTTCTTCTCAGTAGCGTGCATGCTCGTGGTCGCTGGAGAAGGGTCGATGTCCTTGTCGATAAATGGTGGCTTCTCTTGGACTACTTGGCCGATGGTTCGCATGGTGAGAGTGATGGATAGAGCCATGGTTATGGAAATGACCACTACTATCTTCAGAAGTTCCATACTTGATCTGGTTGATGATTTTTGAATGAAAAGAGAGGAGGGTGTGCGTTTAACGTACTAGATTGCGGAAGAAATATGATTTTATAGTACTGAGACGTGTACAGAAGGGTTTGACCCGGAAATTGTGGTGAAAAGGTGTGCAGTCATCTCCTCTTTGACAGCTTAATCAGTTGTTATTTCTTTTCCTGCTTATAACCTCTTTATCTTATGTTATACAATACACCCAGAGTTTTTCTTCTTCTTCATACCGACTAAAAGACATGATCGGAGAACTTAAGACGAAAGTTTCGTAAGGAATTATTCCAAAATTATGATATAGATGCCTAATAAAAGGCAAAATGGTAGCTTAGCATAGCCTGCGTGGGAAGCAAAAGGGTGGCTGGTGCTTAAACATGCATTTTCTCCTGTTGTTGACGTGCATTTCAAGAACAAATTAATTAATTGATTAATTGCATTTAATTACAATCTTACATCACACATTCACTCTCGTCAATAATTCAAAGATCTTCCAACCAAAGTGAGGAACTAAGATCTTCTATCTAGTATTACTTTGATCTTATTCTGTCTTATAAAATTTTAACTATTTATTTTGTAAGACCCATGCAAGGTCTACGCGGAACCTATACAGAATTCACATAAATAAACGGCTGAGATTCATTGAATACAATAAAATACCATAATATTAAATAAGAGATCTGGACTCTAAAATGAGGGCGACAGATGTTCCTAATTTAATATTTTATTTCATTATTCCCCATCTACACTGTAATTTGTGTTCTCACCAAAATTGCTGCCCACTCACGCTTGATTAAGGCCGTTTGTTACCTTTACACAGTTAAACCTAGACTCGTTCAATTGAATCTATTAAAAATGGCTCATTCTTCCAATCCGATAAAGTTAAGATTCATTTTAATAAATTCCTTTTTTCAAACTTGTAGTTGAGCCGTTTTGTTTTCCACTATACAATCTCAAGGTTATGACTCTCTTCTTTGAACTACTTGCATTAGACATAGCCATCGCTCAATCTAGAGTCAATGGAGTGTTCTACTGAAAAAGCCACTTTGCCCAACTGTTACTTTTACAACTTTTTACGCTTTTCTCGATATTTAAATATTAACGAAAGTCATATTTTTCTGTTCAACGAAAGAACAATGTGTTTTTAAATATAAAATATAAAATATAAATTTACCGTTATTAGTTATCTGAGAAATTATTTATCGACTCGAAAAGTATGCGGTCCAACTCTTATTTATAGGATTGGCAAAAAGTGAACATAATAAATTTGAATTGATAAAATTTAGATTAAATTAAGAAAGATAATTTAATCTAATTTGCTCTATTATGATAAAAATTAATTAATTAATATTATTTTATTTGAAATACAAATTTGACTTAATTTCATTACTATCTTCACTTAAAATAGAGTTATTTCTACTTTAGATTTTTTTGACTTAGCAAACATCAAATTTCTTTTGAAACTAAAAATTATTAGTATCCATTTTGAGTTGGTAATGATTTGTTAATCTTAATTTCTAACTTTTGCATCCTTTTTCTAAAAAAAAAAGGAAAGAAGGAATGAATTAATAAATAAGAAGTTTACAATCTCAAAGGAGCTTCATGGGATAAACCCTCAACACAAAGTAACACAATGGGTTCACCTAATATTACACAAAGGAGAACATATAGTATGTAAATAGCTCATAGTTTAGAGATTCAATGAAACTTAAGACACAGTAATAAAACCCTCTAGAAGAGACTCTGACCTAATTTTGGCTTAATGACATTGGAATTTAATATTGAAAATGGTGATTTGATGTTGTCCTTGTGTTGGAGTAGTTTGTGATATTTGGTGCATGTTTCATGATTTAGAAGTCCAAATGACCTGATTTTTTATGCTATGTAAACTAAAAACATAGGGAAACAAATGTCTAAAAGACTCAAAACCTAATGTGAACGTTTGCTATGTTAAAATTACGCTAAAGGAAATTTACATGTATGCAGATTATTTATATGCATATTTATTGCTTATATGTGTATAATATGATTATACACGTGTGATTTTGATACCATTTTAATGGTGGTAAGTTATGTCTTGCATGTATGAACCCAAAAACAAATTTTATGATTTCAAATGAATATCATATGATTTGTCAATGTATGAATTATGAAATAGGAAAATGGTTAAAGGAAAATGTTATAGTGTCTGTTTTATTATCCTGGTGGTGAATAGATAGGCATGTCTATAAGGTTATAGTACAGCTGCTACAGTTTTACCCCAATGGTGCTTTCACTTCAAGACTATGGTGTCGCAATAGTTTGATACCTTTGGGCATCTATAGTTTTATTCTTTTGCATATCTACATTTTGATATATTCGGATATTTATAGTTCCCATTATCCACATCAATGAGAATGTGCATGCGTAACACAGAAAGTAAATTAAATAGTTATAAATAAGAAATACAGCGTGACAACATGAATAATTGGTATTGATGAGCATTTGTATTGATTACATTAATGATTTGTAAAGATGAACAGTTGTATGAATAATTTGTATTAAAGATCGTTGAATATCAATGTTTGTCTTATAAATGTGAAGTTACAATATTTGAATAATACATTGAAGCATATATTTGTTATGTACCTTGATTAATTATGTCATCACTATCTATACATTTTGTGATATATTTATGAATTTGTATGATTGGCAAATGACTGTTGTGAGTGGTCATCCAAACTAAGTGATTCCCTACTAAGCCTTTGAGCCCAAACTAATCCATTTAACTCAAATCTTTGGATCAGATACACTTGGAGTTTGAAGATAAGAAGACTTGGGCTATTTTAGTGCTTCATCATTTAAGCCTAAGGAGTGTTTGGTGTGTTACTTATTTTATTAGTGGGAGTGGGCTATTTAATTCACTTAAGCCCAAGAGCATATGGATACAATAGTGGCGCCACACATTAGATTTATTTATTTAGTTTTTGGACTTTGTTTTATTTTGGGCTTCCATGTATTTTTAGCCCAACCTTTTATTATTTAACCTAGGTATAAATATGTGTCTTTAGGTCAAATTTTCGTAACTTTTAGATCAGAATTGTTGGAGTACTGTTGGCTTCAATAGGGGGAAACATTATTCTCTTGTTCTTGTTACCTTCCAACCATCTTTCACTTATCAATTGCTTTCCTAATTGTGGCGTGCCGATGGTTTTATTTTGATAATCGGGATTGCTTGAAACAAGTTTTCAAGAGGTGTCGTAGAAATCAAACCTTGTGTATCCTTATTTTTCTTAATTGTTGAATTCGAAATTTCCATCCTTCTTAATTCTTCAACATCGAAAACACACCAAAACAAAACACCCATCGAAAACATCATCAAATTTTCATCAATCGTTCCACAATGTGCATTAGATGTATTAAAATTATTAAATGATAAAAGTGATATGAAATTTTTTAATAAGTATATATGCAGCATTGAATAGGCATGTGTGATGATAGTCCCTATAAATGAATAAAAATGCATGTCATGAATGTTTGTATAGGAATTTGGTTCCATATATGTGGGTGGTTATAGGTTTTGTTTAGGGGGCATTACATTTTGTGTCATTAAAGCCCACAGTTTAGGTAGTTTTGAATAATAAGAGTCTAGTAAATCGTCTCTATACAAGGTTTGGCTTTTATGTTGGCCTAATGTAGATGTCCCTATTTTCTTATAGATAATAGAGAATGAAAGATCCCGTGAAGCTGATGAGGAGTTAATTGATAATGTGGTAGGGATCACCAGTCCATTATGTTAAGAAGAAGGATGGCACCCTACAAATTTGTATAGACTATAAATAGTTGAATAAGGTGACTGTAAAGAATAAATATCCATTGCCTAGAATAAAGATTTATTTCAATAATTGAAAGGTGCAGGAGTATTCTTTAAGGTTGATTTGTGGTCGTGTTATTACCAGTTTCGGGTAAAAGATGCATATATTCCAAAGACTACATTTAGGACCCGATATGGCCACTGTGAGTTCTAAGTGATGCCTTTTAAGCTAACTAATCCATCGACTGCTCTTATGGATTTGACAAATAAGGTGTTTTGACCTTACTTAGACCAATCTGTTGTGGTGTTTATAAATGACATATTGGATTATTTGTGGGATAAAAAGGAATATGCTCAACTTTTGAGAATTATGCTACAGACTTTGAGAGAGAAGTAGTTATTTTCCAAATTGATCAAATGTGATTTTTGGCTAAAGGAAGCTTCTTTCCTCAAGCATATCATCTCTTCAGAAGGTATCATGGTAACCCCAGTAAAATTGAGACAATTACCAATTAGAAGCCACCTCAGAATGTAATATAAGTGAGAAGTTTTCTTGGCTTAGTTGGTTTCTATTGACACTTTGTTAAGGGATTCTCAGTAATTGCTTCTCTAATCATAAAGCTACTTTAGAAAGGTACAAAGTTTGAATGGATTGATAAATACCAAGCTAGTTTTGAGCAGTTAAGGAAGATGCTCACTGAAACTCTAGTGTTGACACAACCGACTCTAGGTAAAGAGTATGTTATGTACAATGATGCTTCTAGGAATGGTCTAGGTTGTGTACTGATGCAAGATGAGAAAGTGGTCGCTTATGTCTCAAGATAGTTAAAACCAAATGAAAAGAATTACCCTACACATAATTTAGAATTGGAAGTAGTGGTGTTTGCCTTGAAAATCTAACGACACTACTTATATGGGGGAAAGATGTAGGGTATACAAGGATCAAAAGAGTCTCAAGTACCTGCTCAAACAGAAAGAGCTCAATTTGAGGCAATGATGTTGGCTATAATTGTTTAAAGACTATTATTACATAGTTGACTACCACTGGGGAAAGCTAACGTCGTAGTAGATGCTTTGAGTAGGAAGTCTATTTCATCTCTGTGATTACAACATTGTAGATGGAGATTTGCACCAGATTGTGCTTTTATAGCTTAGTTAAAAGTGAGTCATGACATGAGACAGATGATAGTACATACACAAAAAGATGATGCTAAGTTGCAAAAAATTGTACAAGCGGTACAAAAAGGGAAACAGATTGATTTTGTAATGAATGATGACAGAAGTCTGTACTTCAAGAGTAGACTATGTGTACCGATGGTAAAGGACTTACTGAAGAAGTTATTATATAAAGCCCATAATACTGTATTCACCATGCATCCTGGGGGTAACAAGATGTACCAAGACTTGAAACAACATTACTAGTGGCCAAGAATGAAACATGATGTAGTGGACTATGTGTCCAAGTGCTTGATTTGTTAATAGGTGAAAGCTAAACAGTAAGTCCTATTTAGCTTATTGAATCCCATTTCAATTCCATAGTGAAAATGGGATAATATCACCATGGATTTTGTTACAAGCTTACATCTCACACAAAGAAAGCATGATGTGATATGGGTTATAGTGAAAAAGCTCATCAAATAATCTCACTTCATATCAATCTGACCTAACTATCTTACGGATCAGCTAGTTGAGTTATATGTGAATGAGATTGTTCGGCTATATGGAGTGCCATTGTCAATTGTTTTTAATCTAGACCCACAATTCACATCAAGATTTTAAAATGTTTGCAAGCAACTTTAGGCATTTCGCTGAGCTTTAGCACAACCTTTCACCTAAAAACAGATGGACAATCTGAGAGAGTTATACAGATGCTAGAAGACATGCATAAAGCATGTGTTATGGAATTTCTAGGGAGTTGGAATAGGTACACTCCTTTAATGGAATTTGCCTACAATAATAGTTATTAGTCCAGTATAAGCATGGCATCATATGAAGCATTATATGGCAGAAAATATAGCACCTTAGTTTATTAAACAAAATTGGTTAAGAACAAGATGATTGGGCTTGACATAGTCAAAGACATAGAAGAGAAAGTGAGGGTTATTTAACAAAGAATAAAGGCTACAAGTGATAAAGATAAATCATATGCTAATTTGAAGAGGAAAGATATTGAATATGTCGTAGGTGACAAAGTTTTCTTGAAAGTTTCACCCTGGAGAAAGGTGTTAAAATTTAGGAAAAAGGGAAAGCTTAGTTTGAGATTTATAAGTCCATATGAAATCCTTAAAAGGATTAAACCAGTGGCATATAGGTTGGCTTTTCTTATGAAACTAACCATGTTGCATGATGTATTCCATATCTTATTGCAACAGAGATATCAATCGGATGATTCACATGTGTTACCGGTATAAGAGATAAGGATCCAACCAAACTTCTCATATAAAGAAAAGCCAAAGGAAATCCTAGCTAGAGAAGTGGGACAATTAAGGAGTAAGCAATTTTCTCTTGTAAAGGTGCTCTGGCAACATCATGGCATTGAAAAGGCAATTTGGGAACTTGAATCAATGATGAGAATTCAGTTTCTGTAGATATTAAATATAGGTATGAATTTTGAGGATGAAAGTCTTTTTAATGGGAGAGAAGTGAAAGGCCCTAGCATATACCCTAGAAGCATTATAACATGTCTAAGATGTATTAATAAGTGAATATGAAAAATTAAGTACGTCTAATAATATTAAGGGACATAACGATACTTAATGTAAAAGACATAGGTAAATTGGTATTTTGTTCATTTCAAAATGGACATATATACTTAAACGTAAAATATGGATGAGAATGAAATTATTTGATGAGATTATATGCCAATTTGGGAATTAAAGGAAGAAGAAGGACCAATTTTGTAGTTTTTCTAAAATCAACACGTAGACCAATAGGATTAAAGCATGTGTGACCAAGAGGATTAAAGCATGTGTCTCATGAAATGGACAAGTAACAGAGGAGAGAGGGACATGCATTTAGGGTTTTGAATGCCAAATTTTCATCTTCTCATTTTCTCCCCATTTCATCTCCTTCATCACACCATTTTGCATGTAAGGACTCACGTTAATCCTAGGTGAAAATTAAGATAAAAGTTAATGGTTTTTCTCTTCATCTTTATATTTTCTTTCTTTTCTCATGAAGAGTTGGAATTATAAGGCTATAATTGGGATTGAGATATGTATTTTTGGTGTTTCTAGTTAGTGAATCAAACAAAGCTAAAGGAACAGAGAAGGAAAAGTACTAGAAGAGCTAGTTGGTCGATTTCAAAGTTTGGGACTACACTTAGTTTAATTTATTTTTGTGCATCTTAGAATGGATAAAAATTAGACATGGAATGGTTGATGGTGTTTTGGTGTTACTTTGCATGAAATTGGTTGAATATGAAACGAGAGTAACTTATAGTGGAATTCTGTCTTAGGTTTATTTAAATCATTCCTTTTCTTTTAGCCATAACTCAACATTCATACCTCTAAATTGTGTGATTTCAATTGAAGATAAAACTTAAGACATAACACTAAAAGTATCTAGTAGAGACCTTGACCTAATTCTGGTCGAATGACATTAGAATTTGAGCTTGAAAATGGTGATATGATGTTGCCCCTGTGTTGGAGCATGCTATAATGTTTGGTGCATGTTTCATGATTTAGAAGTCCAAATTGCTTGATTTTTTATGCTATAAAAATTAGAGACATAGGGGAATAAATTTCTAGAAGACTCAAAACCAATGTGAAAGTTTGGTATGTGAAAATTGCGGAACAAGTGTAGGTATGAATTTTAGGAAAAGGACACAATGGGAAGGAAATTGCACTATTTTGAGTTTGTTTTTGTTTTTGTTTTTTACCAAATCATATCTGAACCTTTTCGGATGTTTATGAAAATTTATAAACACTTAGAAACAAATAAAATATGACTCAACATATGTAAATCGGGTAATTAAACATTGAAATTTAAAATTGATCGTAAAGTAAGCTAAAGGAAATTTACAAGTATATAGATGATTTATATACCTATTTATTACTTATATGTTTATAATATGATTATACAAGTGTGATTTTTATACCCTTCTAATAGTGGTAAGTTATGAATTCTATATATGAATGCAAATACAAATTTTATTATTTCAAATGAATATCATATGATTTGTCAATGGATGAATTATGAAAATAAAAAATGGTTAAAGGAAAATGTTACAGTGCTTGCTTTATTGTCTTAGTAGTGAATAGATAGGCATGCCTATAGGGTTACAATATAGCTGCTACAGTTTGACACCAATGGTATCTTTATTTTGAGACTATAGTGTCTTTATATTTTTATACCTTTAGGTATCTATAGTTCGATACTTTTGGATATCTACAGTTTGGTATCTTCAAATATCTACAGTTCCCATTATCCACACCCAAAGGAATGTGCAGGCCTAACATAGAAAGTAAATTAAACATTTATAAATAATAAATATAGCATGAAAACATGAATAATTGGTATTGATGAGCATTTGTATTGATTGTATTGATGATTTGTAATGATGAGCAGTTGCATGAATGATTTGTATTAATGAATGTTAAATATTAATGTTTGCCTTATAAATGTGAATTTACGGTATATGAATAATGCATTGAAGCATATTTGCACTATTTTCCTTGATTAATTATGTCCTCACTATTTATACATTTTGTGATATTTATGAATATGTGTTCTTAGTAGATGACTGCTATGAGTGGTCATTCAAACTAAATGTGTCCCCATTAAGCCTTCAAACTTAGCACGGATGTTAATCCTTATAGGTCCAAGTAATACGAGTAAGGTATAGGGATCATCTACAAGGACCAAGGCCAACTATTAATAGTAAATGTACTTTTGGATTGTATCTTTTAGAGTTAAAGATGATTGTATATGTAATAGTTTTTAACTAAGAATTTAAGTTATATGCAATATTTCTTTTGGATTATCATGTAAATGCAAAGATGTATTACTATTCTTAAATGAGATGGATCCTTATAAGGAGAAAATTCAATTCTAAAAATTTTGATGAATTGAATGAACCGAAAGCTAAAAATAAAGCTATATATTATTGGCTTTTTGGATACTAGGATGGAGCAAGAAAATAGTGATCTATCACACTTGTTACAACCCAAATGTAGAATGATAAGTAACCATAACTCTCACCCTAATGGAAGAATTATGGTATTCTATAATTCCCTAACTATTGAAATGAAGATCTTGCACACGAATGAAAGATACTTTATGTTAAAGCTGCTCAATTGAAAAATAAGAGGAGCTACTTGTTATCTTTCATATATGCTCACAAAAACATTCAATTAAAAATGTCTTTATGAAACAAGTTAAGAGAAACTGCATGTAATAGTAGGAACCCATGGATGATAGCTAGTGACTTTAATGCTATTATCTCCTTTAAAGAAGTTAATGGGGAAAGAGCTACAAGCATTCCCAAATAGACATTCCTTCTTCTCTGATTCTAGCCTATCAGATCATACCCCTATCATTATTAATGTTAAGATGGTGAGCTCCAAAACTCCTTCAGGTTTAATAATTTTCTTACTAACCTAGTTGTTTTTTATGACATAACATGGCTTTCAGGAACTAAGTAGTATATATATGCCCAAAGGCTGAGAGCCATCAGGAATGAGATGAAGAGACTATATAGAGAGAATGTTGGAAACGTAAGGCATCTCCTTAAAACATGCTAAGCAAGCCTTAGAGAACATACACAATGCTATAAACTACCACTCAGGGTGTGCTTGTTTAATGGGTTTGAAAAAACAGGTATGGGTATGAAATGAAACGTATTGTTTGGTAAGATGCTATCATTGAATAGGTAATGTTTTCATTCCTAGGTTTAAGGTAATGCTCCATTCCTCTCGTAATCATTACTTTGTTAATTTGGCGCGTGTTCTGGCGCCATAATGAAACACCTCCGAACTCACTCTCTTGTAATGTCTCTTAACCAATAATCTTCTACCTTGGCAAGTCTCTCCACGAACTATCCCTGTAGCCCACTATGGACACACCCGAAACCAAGAATAGCCCTGGTAATGTTCTTCCTTTCTTTCTTCTTCAATCTTCTTTTTGTCGATATAGCATATTTCTATCGGGTCTTTTCTACTGGGTTTCTTTTCTACTAGGTTAAGGTTTTCGATTCTAAATCTATTTTCTTATGTATTTTCTTTCTTCAA
>JANTNU010561840.1:0-10799 GCA_024752395.1 Erythroxylum havanense
TTTTCTACTGTTTACTACTTATTCTGCGTGATTGTGTAATAACGGAAACTATTTCCTTTTAACGTGGAATGATTGGTTCAAAAAAATGTATACCGAGTTTTACTGACTGATGTAGTACGCCACCCTCGCGGGGCACGGACTCGGATATCACCAATACTATCGGGTTCGGGTCACATGGGAGTGGGGTGTTACAATGACAGTTGATGGTCACTGGATTAATTTCTCTTTTAATGACTTCTAAATGCACAAAGAATCGATGATGTCACGTAACCTCTTGTACTGTGGTTGAGAATGCTATAAATTCAACTTCTATTGTGGATAATGCATGCAAGATTGTTTCTTACTTTTTCATAATATTGCTCCATGGTTTAGTAAGAATACATATCCCAAGGTAGATTTTCTTTCACCTAAATCTCCTCCTGAGTTTGAATCTGCATACCCTTGTATATATAAATCATTGCCTTGATAACATACTGTATAGTCCACAATACCCTTTAGATACCTCAATATTCTCTTTACTGTTTTCCAATGTGCTTGGCCTAGATTTGATTGATATCTGCTCACCATTCCAATAATGTAACAAATATCTAGTCTTGTACACATCATTGCGTACATAAGACTTCCAACTACACTAGAGTAAGGAACATTCTTAATTTGTTACCTTTCTTATGGCATTGACAGGCAATTTCTCTTACTAAGGCCTTTATTTTTAGCAATAGGATTATCAATTGATTTGCAATCTTGCATACGGAATCAATCAAGAATTCTTTGAATGTACATCACTTGTGAAAGATATAACAATATCTTCGAACTGTTGGGACCCGATTTCAGAACCGGATCCCAACGAAAAAAATGAAAAACGGAGGAACGGATGGCGAAACAAATGAACGGACAAAATCAAAAGTGGGCCAAAACAAAAACAAAGGCGAAACACAAATCGGAGCGGAATCAAAGGCGAAAACATATCGGAATCGAAAATGAATACATATCGAAAAGCGGAACCAAATCAGAAAGAGAAATCGAAAGCAAATCGAATCGGAAGTCATAAAGCGGAAGCAAAAAAATCAAAAGCGGAGCAAAAACTTAATCCGACATCCAAAAATAAATATCTTAGAAAAACGCCCGTTGGAAACCTTAGACTAAACCCATCCGAAACTGGTATAAATTTTTTTCTTTCTTTTTCATTCTTTTCATTTTATTCAATCTCATGCAAAGGACTTAGATTTCCCTTTTTGGAAATTCATCCTCAATCAAAATTTCATTTCACAAGATTCGTCTTATACAATCACACAAATCCTATAATTCATCTTTTAAACATCATATTCTTCTTTTGCCATAAAAATCTCATGCATGACAATCAACCATACACAAAAGCACTTCAATATCTCAATTCCAGCAACACAATCCATCGGACCTCCTTTCCGAAATTCCAGCATAAACAAACACAATTCTATACCTAAAACACTTCAATAAGTCTCAATCCACAAGCAGAATCATTGGACCTCCCGTCCGGAATACATATTATAATCAATCCCATTCATAAACAGTCACATTCATATCTCAATCATTCATAACTTACACAAATTCATAATTTATCTCAATTCAATACATAAATTTTTTATAATTCTTCATAATTCATACACCTCATGAAATAATTGCTTACAAAAATATTAATGGCATTCCCAGCCATGTACAAAACCAATACCAAATCCTAAAAACATAAAACACAGGACAAACAAAATCGAAAAAAGTATTGACCTTCTTTCATCCAATCTCCTGCTCGATACCTGGAGATGAGGATGAAAGGGGGTGAGCTCGACAGCTCGTGGATAACATGTTTATAAATCGAACAATAAGCAAAAGTTATGGCCAAAATACTTTCAGCTCTCACTAATCCAAGACTGAACACTATACCCAACTTCAATTCAGAAATTGAAAATCTTGGGGGCTAAAGTGAAATTTACTTTCTTCAGATAACTTGTAGCCCCATATCTCTAGTTTATTTTGTAACAAGAATCAGATCAATCGGATCTCCACAGATCAAGAATTTCTCTTAAGACTGAACAATGTTCAGAAAATTATATAAGTCCCTTTGATTAGATCAAACTCTTTTTATTTAATCTCAAAAATTCCAAATTTTCCATATCCAGATAGAGGGATGTCTTAAGAATCCAACGCTTTAAAAACCAAGTCAATCGGATGTCGAACGGAAATGATATAAGCAAAAGAGTGAGAGAGGGTCAGATTAGGTCGGCCAAAACAAAGGTCAGTCGGCCAAAACAAAGGTCTCTCGGCCAAAACAAAGTTCGCTCGGCTAAAACAAAGGTCGCTCGGCCAAAAGAAAGGTCGGTCGGCCAAAGCAAGGGTTGGTCGGTCAAAACAAGGGTCGGTCGGCTAAAACAAAGGTCGCTCAGCCAAAACAAAGGTTGGTCGGCTAAAGCAAGGGTCGGTCGGCCAAAACAAAGGTCGCTCGGCCAAAACAAGGGGTCGTTCTAAAACGCATACTGACTTTAAAGAATTCGTAACTTTTTACAAAGAAGTCCAACATTCACAAACTTAGTATCAAAAGAAAGCTGAAAGGAATCTCTACAACTTCCATGAAGAACGAAAAAATCAATTCCGTCTCTCAAGGGGTCAAAATCCCAATCAAAGTCATTGCCCCTACTTGTCATCCCAAAACAGTAACTCAACTTCTAAAATTTCTCTCTTTCAACTCCAAGGTCCAAACATGTCATACTTTATATCAATAAAAAGATCAAAATGAAACCTACAACTTTCATGAAGGACAGAAAAATCAATTGTAGCGCTCTCTTATCATAGGGTACGCACCGGAACGCCCGTGGGTCATTCCGATACATAACCTACGATGAGGGTGCACTACGATTCGATCATTTCTATAATCCACATGGCATCAATATAATCAAACTGACATATCGAATTCACTAAATTTTAAAACCTTAAGATTTCCATTGCATAACCTCAAAACAGAATTTTACAAGCTAAACAGTTTCCACAAACTATACATATTCGGAAATATTGCATGCATCATCATTTCACAATATAAGGCATTTCTCCTTCCACACAGTTCACCATTTATCATTCATATACCTATACAATGCAGATGTGACACTTTTCATTTTATTACGTTGTTGTGACCGTGCGCCTGAGCTCATTAACGTTGAGTCAGTGGCTCTGAAATCGTTGGGCTTGAAGCCCTGATACGTTGAGCATAAAGCTCTGAAAATTTCAGTACTTACTAATTTCATTCTAGCTTCACCAAACTCATCTAATGTAGACAACAACTTCTTCTCTAGATCTTGAATGATGTTCTTCATAGAAGTGTTTTCCTCCTTCAACTTCTCATTTTTCTTACATATTTGGACCTATTTACCATACATGAATTCATAGGCTTCATAAATACCTTCCTTTTTATCATCTAAAGTACTGTCATCATTGCCGTAATCTGAGATTGAGCTTTAAGTTGAATCGTCTGCATTCTTCTCGAAATTTCCTAATTTACTCACTTTTTCATCTTTAGTTACTTTCTTCTCGATTACTGTTAAACAAGTAACTGGATTTTTACTATACAAAGTAACTAACACAATACTATTCATAGCTTCTTCTTCATTTTTGGATTCGTTATCACTTCAAGTGCTCGTATAGGATTTCCCTTTTCTCTTTTTCAAGATGTTAGCACACTCCGCTTGAACATGTCTGAAGCCTTGACACCCATGGCATTGAATTCTCTTTACCTTTCTTTCTCCCTTTTAAGTTTTGGCTTGTTGTTTGAAGTTGTTGTTCGATGAACTCCCACCATTTTTTCTAAACTCGGGCCTGTCCTTTTTCACTCTCTTCAGCCACTCACTAAACTCTTGTGGCAATAGCTACATATCCTCATTCCCGTCAGATTCCTCTTTTACATCATTCATACCTTTTCCAGTTTCAACCTATAGTGCCAATTCTTTGCTTCTTTCTTGTTTGCCCCTTAAAAGATTCATTTCAAAATTTGTAAGAATTCCAATTACCTTCTCCAATGATAGATCATTAATGTCGTGGGCCTCCTCTATTGCTACAATTTTCAGAATAAATCTCGAAGGTAATGATCTCAATGTCTTTTTGACTAGTTTCATATTGGGATATTTCTACCCGAGTTAATGTTCCTGATTCATTATATCTCGCAATCTTTACATGAAAGTCTCCAATAGTCTCATTTTCATCCATCTTCAGTTTTTCAAACCTCACAACTTACATAAGTAGTTTTGATGCTATCACAGATTTAGACCTTTCATGAATAGTTTACAAAGTATCCCATGCTTTTTTAGCAGATTCACAGGCTGATATCATTGAGAAGCGTCCTTCATCAACAACACTGAAAATTTTGTGCAATGCGTGTGAGTTTCCAAGTGCTCTTTCTTCTTCGGCTCTTGTCCATTTAAATGGATCTTTTAGAATTGTCTCTCTCTTATCATCAGTAAGTATCGGATGTATCCAGCCATGTAACACTGAGTTCCATACTCTTGTTCCCTGTACCTGAATAAAGAATCTTATCCGTGATTTCCATGCAAGATAATTGGAATTGTCCAATAGCAGTGGCCTAATAATTGATGCTCCTTCTCTTATGGTCATAATTACGAAACGTAGATCTGCACCAACTAGTTACCAAGTTCTAACAAGGTGACCTTGCTTTGATACCAATTGAAAAACTGTAGAGGGTAGTAGTTTCGCAAACTTTCCAATATTATTGTGGACGTCTCTAGCACAAACGAAAACAAAAGCAATAAAAAAATGAAATAATAAAAAGCACTAAAAATTTGGTAACATAGTTTGGCATATCTTGCCTACGTTTGTGAGACCCTCACTCAGCTTAATATTTTCACGAAAGTACAATAGATTTACTTAAGGCTTTGTTGAGTCGACACCACTCAGCCCTTGACGCTATCTCTCAACCTCACTTTCTGTGAAAGTTTTACACACCCAATAATAGGACTGATTCGTGTTAACCTCGTTAGAGGATTTTCAACACTCCTTTAACGAAAAGACAATAAGTAAATAACTCAAGTGATTAACTATTTAAGAACAAAAATAGAAAACACTTGAGATAGAAACATAACAACTTCCCTAAGAGTTCAGCTCCTCTGAAATAGATCAGAAAGTTGTTCACACAAAATAGGTCGATTCATGCACATTTTGAATCCAAGTTATAGCTGCAGTAGAAGGAATTCATGCAAGATATCCAACAAATAGACTTCCACACAATAATTTACTAAAGCCTCACTACAATAAGTCACACACCCATGACAAACAAGGCATTCACAACCTTCACCATATCAATTTCGCAGCCTTCCACAAACGAAGGTAAAAACCATGGAGATATTCACAGCAGAACTAAGCCAAATTCTTTTGTTGCGATGCAATAACAGAGGTCGGAATGGCCCCCTCCTCCACTGTTCCTAGTTCGTACGCTGCTAATGGGAAAGAACATAATCAATGCAATGCCATACACCTATCTCTCCCTCCATCTCTTCTAAATTCATGTAACTGTTTTTTCTTCTTCTTATGTTTTTTTTTCTAAAACTAGAGATTCATTTTATTAAGAAGAAGACGATAACAGTAAGAAGCATATCCAACTTAAAATAGAAATTTATCACAACTGAATTATTATCCAAAAATTCAACAAGCTTATCTTCTTCATATATCCCACTTAAAATAGAATTTTATCACAATTGAACCATTATCCAAAAATCCAACAAGTCAGCCATGCCTAATTTAAATTCAATCAATCTGGATGTGAAACTGAATTATTTGCTCTGTCCTATTATCAAAAATGCCAAACTTTAATAATAAGATGTATACCATATATCTTAACATAATGTTATTGATTAAGATATATTAAATGTTTTGGCCAAAAAAAAGATATATTAAATGTTATCAATTAATTTTGACAGTAGATGCTATTGTTTGGATTCCTTTCTTCTTGATTATTGGTGGGTGTATGTCTTGTAAGGAATCGACAAGTTAGTTTTTTTTTTTGGTCAGGAGAGCGTCCTAACACAAGATGATAATTTGGTGAGTTATGTAGAGTATATATGAGGACTTGCATATCGAAAGTTGGAGTCAGATTGTTTATCGATTGAAAAGAGAGCCCGTGTTGCTTGGTTCAGAAAAAGAGAGACAAGGGAAAGTTTTGGGAGAGATTACAGAAATGTCATTTTTAAAGGAATTTTGACAAGCAAGTTGGACAAGCATATGTCTTCAATTATTCTGAAAGGGGATGTTTTTGTTTAATTTGAAATTTGTAGAGATAATCATGCATCAGACGGGGTTATGCAGTGTATAATAATGCTTGCTCTTGACAACACTAGCTGCTTTACTTGAAATGAAAGTTTGAAGATTTGGCTTGTAATTGAATCTTAGTTAGAGAGAAGTACTAGTGATTTGAGAAGGTCGCAGACCCAAGAGACGCGCATTTCAGGATAAATAGTCTGATGATTCCCTTTAACAATTACCTTTAGCGTGTGGATCGTCAGGAAGGAGAATGACCAAGGAAATTTGTCAATAGTGGGTAAAAAAAAAAAAACCAAGGAGCTGCATTATGAGAGAACATGGAGATCGAATCCAATGGCCAAGAAAGATACGGGATGCTTGATTTTGGAATACAATTAAATTATATGAATTTGCCAATCACAATGACGCTTTGTATCCAGATCCTTGCGACAAGCCAATTCTGGAATCTGGAATCCGGATACAACGATACATGCATTTAGAATTTTGTATGGAGTATGGGGTACATTCATGCTCTCTAGATAGGATGATGGGTTTTGAGTAAGGAATGTGTATCTTTAAGATAAAGACAGTTCATTCCACTATGAAGGACATAGAATAGCAACATTCGCTAAAGGTTTCCCTTGCAATTTGAAGATAGGTGCCCAAAACTTGCAAAATAGTTCATTCTGATGTACATGCACGACTCTTTTTTTTTTTTTGCCTGAAGAGTTTTGATTCTGGACCTATTATTGCGGAGCATCAAATGCACTGCCACAAGAAAGAAGAAAAATAAACGCATCTATTTGCATAAATCTGTGATGCTTTTAACTATGACCTTTCTTTGAAATTCCCTTTTTGCGCAATGTTCTAATCCATGTTCTACTTGTCTCATTCATGTAGATTTCACTTCCTTTAAATCCATTTTAGCTATAGACATCGTGGGAATTTTAAGACCATCGAGAACCTTATCAGTGAAATCCTCTTCATTAACGAGTTTTTTAGTGTTCAATTTCATCCGCCCGATCTTTGATAGATTACATATACTTAAAGATTGTTTTAAAACCTTTAATATTAGTAGTATCTAATTCCGCAAATATAATCATACTCTAATCACAAACAAATTATATATAACTATGAGCATGGTTGAATCCACAGGGACTGAAAATTTATCTCGTTTCCCTAAGTTAACAAAACAAAATAAAGAAAGGGAGAATTTAAGACATAAATTGAAATAGATTAAAGGCAAAAACAAAAAATAAAAATGCAATTTAATGAAATAAAATAACAACAGACATCTATCCCAAAACATAAATTTTAATTTTGATTCTTTAAATTGATTATTAATGTAAAGATAAACTTTTATATTCCTTAATAAACTAGTCATAGTCATAACAATTTATGACAACACATTTTTCCTTCCTTCTTTGTTAAATAAAAGGAACTCTTTGATTAATTTTCTTATCAAAAAATAACCCTAAATAAACTCTTAGGATTTAATCTATTCTATGCTGAAAATTAAAGAGATCATTAATTTTAGCCAACAAACACACATGTTTTGTTTATTTAAACTAGAATATATATCATATAACATAAGTGGAATATCCTATACTAAACCTTGTTATTTCAACATTAAGTATTAGAATAATAAAATTTTATGGATTTATTCGTTGCAATATATAATATATTATTTTTATAATTAAACAATAGGTCCTCTTTATCAATCAAACAAACAATAGTTTTTATAATCTCAGAATATAAATAAAAAGAACAAAAGAGTAAAGAAGAACAATTAGATCTCGCAACTTTTGAAGAATCAAACTTCAATTAAGCATTGTATTTGAAAAAGAGAGAGAATTTAGTTGTTCATAGTTCTCAAAGATAACATAAAAGAAAAGTAAAAAACTATCTTAAGAACATAGAAAAAACTAAGATGAATTAAGAGAAGAGAGAGACAAATGAATAGCTGCCTCTTGCGCCTCTTTCTTATAAATAATTCTAAAATCCTATCTAATCTTCATAAAAAAAGGGATAAAAGGTAATATCAGTACTAAATCTAAAGAATCTCACTTTCATTAAGATCATCCTACTAGAACAAGTCATATATATTAAAACTAATAAATAGACAAAATAGGAGTAGAAATAACTAGAGCTCGCTTACTTTAGAAGAGCTGATCTATTTAATCACATTAAATTATGGAGTAGTCGTATCATATAAACTAAGGTGTAAACATGCCTTATGCTCTGACATCTCTTGGAACTTTTCTTTTACAATTTTTATTCTCTCCTAAAATTTGCATCTTTATTCCTTTTTCCCAAATTTCAAAATTTAAGCACATTTTGATACAAATCTCTAATACACTCCACAAAACATAAAATATATAATTATGAACCAAAATTAGAAGAATTTTATCGATCAAAACATAAGAAATTAATATGAAATATATGTACTTTAAGCATGCTATCAAATTCTCCTACACTTAGACATTGCTTGTCCTCAAGCATATAGTAGTTTAGAATCATCAAACTCTTTCCATATCCTTCTCGTTTGCTACCCAATTCATCCCTTCATAACCTAAATCATCACATCTTACCAAACCAAAACTCAACAAAGAAATCCAATTTATAATATTAATTCTCATAAACTACAAAAATAAGCAATCGTCCTAACAATATTTTTAAAATCAAATGCAATTGTAATCAATACCCTCTTGTTAGTTTCACTCTGTGCACTCGGAGTATTTAGGGTATTAATGGATCATATCAACTTAGAAAAACTCTTGCCATAGGCTTACTTATATATCACATCTCCATCATTGAATAATGAATGCAAGAGTCTAAGAGTCTTTGAAAGGGTTATAATGGAGCTTAAACAAGGTTTAGAGAAAGGGAAGTTTTAGATTTATCAAATTGAAGGAAGTATACAAACCCATCCACATGATAAAAAATGCTCCATAATTCTTTTGATTCAAGTCACTTAACTATGATTATGCAATGTTTTTCTCATATCTTCCTCTTTATTTGTGCTTTTGTTTCTTAATTAAAGAGGAAATTTATTATCACTCCTTCTTTATATATATATATACATATAGAGAGAGGAACTAAAGCTATTTAACTTGATTCACTTCACTATAATTTTTATAATCATATTTTAAATCTCATACAAGTAGGCTCTTATAATCCTTTAATGCAGGGTTCAAATTATGGGAAAAATCAACAAAAAAAAGTAAATGTGGCATGTATTATGGTTCAAATGCAAGAAAAAAGAGACTACCACTCAAATTGGTTAACTAGGGCAGATATAATCTAGGTGCTTTTTATGAATTCAAAATGGTTAACTTAAATGTTGTTATCATTTTAATGCATCTAATCCAACAATATGTCTCAAGATGCATAACAAAGTGAGTTTTTAGAAAAATCAAACCATATGATAATCACTCAATTTAGAAAATAGAATGTAAAATAATGAATGATCATAGGCTCAAAAGCTTAAAATGTTAGTTAACATGTATTATATCCTTTTGCACTTTTCCTTTAAATCAATCATAAAAAAATAATTATTCAATATGTAACAGGTGAGAAACTATCCATTCATGCTTTTCATCCTATTGCATTTCATATAAATCAATTATTCATGGAAATTTGACTCATTTAGCACAAATCTATAAAAAAAATTGGTAAAAAGATAACTTAATAAATAAGAATTGAAATATGCTTGACAGAGATTTTCTTTTATGAAAATTTAAATAAATTCGTAAAGGCATATATAAAATAAGAGCTAAATCATCAAACAAAGTTAAGTACTAAACCTTTCCTCCCCCGAAATTTATTCCATACATTGTCCTCAATGCATCAAAACCAATGCTTAATGATTTTAAAAAATATAAATATAAATATAAGATTAAGTGAGACTTCTCATAAAAAAGCTTAGCGTAGTTGATATACCTCCTAACACTTAGTGGTGAGGGTAGAGTGTATTGTATAAAAGTGAAGAAGGTCATCAAGTTCTTTTCTATCTAAGTGATGTGCCTCTTTAATATGTCTAGTTGTTCATGATTTGAATTATTAGGGATAGTAGAAGTGAATGACGTTATGTGGTGTTATGGATCCAAACAACAAAACACCATTTCTTGTCAAGTAAGCCCATCAAATACAAGAAAGGGATATCTAATGGCAACATCTCACAGGAAATATGTAAATTATTCTTATTAATTTCAATAAATTTTTCATGCATAGCTAGTTGGGTAATTAAAAATCCTAGGATTAATGATGATGATTCATTATGACTGCATTAAACAGTAAAGCTAAAATTCACCCTGACTTTGTTCATCATATAAAAAAAAGTGTTATTTAACACAGTAGCAAAATTTTTCCTAACTAAAAATGTAAAATCTAAAAACCTATAAATTAGGGATGGCAGGCAGGGCTTGGAACTGGATTGCCTAGGCCTTGCTTAGCCTGAAGTGTAACATCCCGTTACCAATGGGATGTGTACAGTTCATTGCATTCGTATTTGGCATGTGTATGTATTGCATAAT
>JANTNU010563684.1:0-10783 GCA_024752395.1 Erythroxylum havanense
ATTGAAAAGAAGTCTGGATTACCTAAGCTAATTGAGTACAATGTGCGGTTTGGAGATCCAGAGTGTCAGGTGAATTGGAAGAATCTCTTAACGCTTTGAAATTCATGCTTATGAAGTTAAACTCAATAATACTGTTGAGCAACAACTTTTTAATGAACTTTATTGTGGTTGGAATGTTTCTTCTCCATTTTGAACCTGAATAATCCTAGATAGCATTGATATTTCTATTAAACATAATATTTCATATAGACCATTTTCTTCTTAAGTCCATTAACTAACTTTTTTGACATTCTTTAAGAAAAGTCAACCAAAAACAATGATAATTCTTATTGAATGAGGCACTTGAGACTGCTGTCATTGTTAATTTTCGTAGCGCACATGGACTAAAAAATTGCTGGTGAGAAAATGGTGAATATCAAGCATAAAATCTCCCCGTGAATCATGGCATCTTGAATGTATGCTAATTTAACAAAACTCATCCAGTTTGGTAATGTTTGAGTTACATTGTGTATGAACATTGATCATTCAGATAAAAATTAATAATAATAATAAGGATACTTTATTAATTAATAAATTAATATTAATAAGAATAATAGTAAGTAGAAAATTAATAATAATAATAATAATTAATAATAATAACAATAATAAAATTAAAACAATAAAATTAATAATAATAACGAATTTAATAATAATAATAATAATAATAATAATAATTAAAAAATTAATAGTAATAATAATTTTTAACAATAGCTAGACAATTAATAATAATAATAATATGAATAATAAAATTATTAATAATAATAAGAAAATTAATAATAATAAATACTAAGAACACTAAATTTAACAAGAATAAGGAATTTAATAATAATAATAACAACAACAATAATAATAATAATAAGGAATTTAATAATAATAAAATAAATATAATTAATAATAATAATAATAATAATAATAAATTTATAATAATAATAATAATAATAATAATAACAATAATAATAATAATAAGGACATTTTGGTCTTTTTATTACTTATTCATTTCTTATTCCAAGTTTATATTTTCAAACCAAACACTGGAATATAAATTTTTTATCTATTCTATTCCTTAAACTAAACAAACTAATACTTATTCTTTTCGATTCCTCATCTTTTCGATTCCTAAGAATAATTATTCTATTCTCTGCCTATTCTATTCCTTGAACCAAACAGACCGTAAAAGCATTAATAACTTCATTCTCTTATCAACCATTAATAACTTCATGGGATCACGAGGTAACTTCATGAGAGTATTAATAAGGGTATATCTATAATTTCATTAGTTTTTTTAATAAGTGTGCATTTTTCTAAAATAACTTTTATTTTGGATAAAAAGGAGTAACTCTTAAATTACTCTTTTAACTTATTAGTCTTTATCAGCACATTAAGAACTTATGTTACTTAAGTTAATTAAACTAGTTAAGACACTTAAATTCTAACCATTCATTAAACTTCAAATTTATTACTATCTAAAAACAATCTTTCAATCACATTTCAAAATTTTAATTTTATATAGTCTTTAACTTTTTTTTATAGTAGTCTAATATCAATTAAACTTTTATCTTACTAATTTGCCATCTGAATTAATTTTTAAAACACTGATATTTCTACACTTCCAGAGAAAATCAAACAACAGGAAAACCGTGCGAAGACCTTGTAACTGGGTACAATATCAGTATTCTTAAGTAGGAATATCCGAGGTACGTTAGTCCCCATCGATGAGAATTTGCACATTTCTAAATTTGTTGGTGGCAAGAACTTGCTAGTTCAACAACCCCTGAAGTCTCAACTTGGCCCTGGGAGGCTGGGACAATGGGATCTACTCTAGACAAAAGCTTGCTTGTCCATCCCCAAATTCCTCTTCTTGTCAGGTATACTTGAATGCGGTTCAATATCTGACTATTTTCTTCCACACGCCTAAATGCGACAAAGAGTCCAAAGACTGCCGCTATGCCACCTGGTATTGAGAATATAAGAACGAAAGGTCCTGGAGGTATCTCTGAATTGGCTCCGTTACTGTCTGAAGAGGAGCAATTGGAAGATGATATCAAGTTTGCTTGTAATTGTCGCATTTCTCCACTTTCTATGACTTTAAGGATTGCCTCCGACATGTCAAAAGCCAGGGCTGAGCCTTTAGGGAACGCCTGAGGGTGAGAATGGGGAGTGACTGAACGATCCAAAAAGTCTGGACTCAAAAAAAAAAAAAAAAAAAACTAAGCAGGGTAACTTACAAAACCAAAACCTCCAAGCTGGAAGGAATGTCCCGTTTTAGTGTAGCCTTCGCAGTGCTTCGCAAGGAAGACATTCGCGTGAGGCTCAACGAAGAAGGCAGCTTCAATTTCTCCTGTCTCAAAGGCTTCTGGGTAATCGTTTATTGAATTGATGCTCTTAATATTCTCAGGCTTGAAGTGCAACACATCGATCAGGTATCTTACTATAAAGGAGTTGCCATTACAACCTACACCTGCATTTGAGCTTTTGAGTGTTTCAACATCTAGCACAGATGGCTGCAGCCGGGAAATGGTCATCTTGGACGTCAAGCTCGCCGTAAAAGTTGATATTACAATCAGAATCACAAATAGCCATGGTCCAAGTACAAATCGAGCTATACCGCTCTTCAGTGACTCACCTGTTCATGACACACAAGCAAGAAAGTCACATAATAAACCGACGCCTTGATAATCAATTTTTTTTATTATATTCATGCAGCGTCTTTGTTAACTTACGGTGTGCGTTGAAAATTACGGTGACTGAAAACCATAGCATATCGCCAAACCCTTGAAAATCTGTGTTCTCTCTGCGTTCAATCAACCATACAACAAAACATACGAGCATATGCATTGATATAATTAGCAGCCACATATGTAGAGTAAAGACTTTCAACATCCATGTCAGATTGTACTTTTCAGACTTCAGGGTCACCACCATGACCAGTCCGGAATCTACGTACGGGTGAGAAAATTGAGCATACTGCAATCGGTCCGACATTATCTCTGTGTCTCCAACAGCTGCATCCAAGGCCTGTTTTTAGCATTAGAAACAAATTCGTTTGAGGACACCTGGAAAGAATAGATGCTCTCAGAAACTGGAGAGGAACTCTGACCTTGTAAGAAATTTGCTTCACCATATCATCGTATGTGCCATAGAACGGAACCAAGACATAAGGAAAATTATAAGGCAGGTGCTTTACAACAGCCTCGAACACATTAATTGAGAATCCAGTTACGTAAGTTCGATTGTCTCCCTGATCAAAAGTTACTCGCACGAACTGATCAAAAGCACCCTTTGCAGGGACTCCTATCTTCAAAGGTCTATCTGCATCACATGTCGCCCATCCTTTTGGAACATTTTTCATGCCTCCAGGCCAATAAATTGGGCCGAGATCTACCAAGGATCCATTGCTTTTATCGTGTATCTCAGAGAAGCCGAATTCTGGTGACCAAAACGCCATCTTTCTGTAGCCATCACTGACGACATTAACGACCTCAAATGTGGGTAATTGCCACAATCTGTTGTTTTCGAATCTTATCTTGCCACTTAGACCGTCTGAATTGCTGGATTGAATGATTCCAGATAAATGTTTCCAGTTTGTATGGTTCTCTGATAGCTCCATTGCTTGAGCAATAGCCCAAGTTGCATCATAAGCACGGAGTGCAAAAATACTGAGATTAGAATACTCTTCTTCCTCTGGGTACTCTGATCCATACTTCCTTAGAAATCTAAATTTGAACTGTTTAAATAGGTGTTTCGTGTCGTTAAAATGAGTTCTGAAACCAATTACGCCTTCCATGTTGCCGAGGACAGAAGAATCAACAGAGTCAAGACAGCTAGCAATATCATCTGCAACAATCCATACATAACCTTTCTCCATCATCCCCATCAGCTTTGCCTTCTCAAACATCATGATAGCCAACTTTAAGGAGGATTTCACGATTACGAAAACCCTATTACTCCTGCTCTTCAACTTGTTAAGCTGTAGTTCGATGACTGATTCAGGGTTTGCCAGAGAAGACAAGGAAGGAAATGCCAAGTGGTACTCAATCTCTGAGTCTATATCCTTCAGTTTGTCAGAAAGAAGGGTTACAATCCCAGAATCAGAGGACAACCCATTGTCGTGTTCATAGACTGCTGTCACTTTTCGCCACTTGAACTGACTTACAATGGCTGCTATACATTGCAAGTGGAGGGTAATGTGACTACTCATTTGGAGGAAATTCGGCAACTGCTTTCCCATCAATGGGGGGATTATGGCAGGTGAAGCTAAGGATATGATTGCAATGTCTTTGATGTTTTTGTTAATCTCCGAGAATATAGCAGCTTCTTGAGCATTCATTGTCCCGACAATGGCTTGCACTTTTTTGCTGTCAATGAGCTCAATTGCTGCAGGTAGCCGAGTTACCGAAAGAATCAGGAACTACCAACAAATAGCCCTTTAAATCCAAAGTCCAATTAGCAGCAGTACATGTTCTTGTTTAATTTTAAGTTTCATTTTTTCTTTATGTCTCTGCAAACAAAATTGTATTGGTTTATGTCTAATAAATCCACTAATAAAAGTCAAGAACAAAGAAAGCTTCAAACAAATGGGATTGGTGTAGAAGCCATGGAAATGGATTGGATGGCCCCTTGTACGTGAAAACTTACTGCATCAGTTTCGACTCTACACTTGGTAGAATAATTTGTGAATCAAGCTTCCTTTTCTATACATGATGACAGAAGAAATTTCAGGATACAGTATAAGCCTAGTCCAGGCTACCAGGTTCAGGTAACCATAGTCGTTTTTTTAACTTTCCCTGAACTACTAGTCTCAGAACAGAAATGACCAAATAGTGCGAAAATACTTCCTAAAAGTTACAGCTCAAGAAGCTGTCAGGACTTTACTACATTGGTTCAGAAACGCTTGACTAGTCAAATGCCGACACATCATGTCCTACGATCCAAATTGGAAACTATAAAACTGCCTGTTATAAGTTATAACTTTCTGCTACATTTCAAGACTATTGAACATGAAAAAAAAATTCAAATGAGTTTAATTTTGAAGCAAACGGACTCAATCAGTGGAGTTTATTAAGTTGTGAATATGAGTTCTTTCATTTCAAGTTGAAGAAGACACAGAAATCTTACCAGCTGAGCTCCCACGAGAAAATATAAGCTCCAGCCGCAGCTTCTTAGAGTGACAGAAATCTGCCAGAGCCATTTGCATGGCTACTTTCTGCTCCTTCCCAACTCGCCAAGTATCGTCAAAAACACCACCAATGGTGCCTATAACTTGGAGAGTCAACGAGCAGTTGTTCCCTCCTCCATTGGCCGTAGCTTTTGATCCCAAGAACAGCAGGAAAGTGAAGAAAATGGAAAGGAAACGACACATTTTTTCGCTGTCTCGCCCCCCCGTCTTTGGTTTTGCAGAGCGAAATAGTTGACCCTTACATTGCAAGAAAAAAACCAGAGCAATGTTATGCTTTATAGACAAAGGTCTTCAACGTTATAGTTAATAGTTATTCCTCTGAAAAAAAAAAAAAGGTTGGAAGCTTCATCTAATTTAATGAAGATTCTCGGTTTCTTCTGGGTATGCACAATCTTTCATTGTCAGGGCTGGCATGAGTTACGACTTTTTTCGAGTATTCCATAGCAACGCAACTTGTAAATAAAATCCAACTTGTGAAACTAAAGATAGTTGACTAATCCTCTAAGCTACATTCAAAATGCTTAAGAACGGAGACTCTAATAAATAGGATTTCTCAAGTTTCAAACCAAAAACAGAAAAGAAAAGAGTTAGTTGACTACAAAAATTAATAATTTTTGCTGACCTTAGTTAAAAAATTAATAATTTAAATAATAGTTAGAAGTTTTATAAATTTAGGTTAATTAAAAAAATAAAAGACTTTATTCAATTTTGTAATTATAATCTGAACTTAAAAAAGTTGTAGTTAAATAATCAAATTTTAAAAAAAATCAATTTTAACCTTCCGTTAATATTTTATTAACATTATTGATGTAACTTGTCACATAAGACAAAATTCTTAAACATTTAAACACTTCAAACTTAATATAGTTTAACTAAATTATGTCGCTTTGGGATTAAAATCTCTAAATTGAACTCTGTCATGCCGGTATAAGACAACAACCACACTCTGTTATGCTAGTGCAAGATAACAATAATACAGTTTCTAATAATTTGAATGAAATCTTAAATTTTCACCCTAGACTACCTTTCTTTTTATGTGAGAACAAACTAATTTAGGTTTACAAATCTAGTAATTTAAGCAACGAGTTTGCTTTAGAGATTTCAACATCAGAAAAACGTAATTTAGTTAATCTTAATTAAGTTTGAAGTGTATCAGTATTTAGAGTTTTTATTTTGTACAGCAAATTACGTCAATAACGTTAATGGAAATACTAATATCAGGCTAGAATTGGAAAAAAAATTAAAAGTTTAAATATTTAATTGTCGATTTATACTTACAAAATTAGGGGAGGCTTCTATAATTATTAAGAAATAAAGTAAGTGAGAGAAATGATAGACTAAAAAAATCTTTTTTTTTGGTTGTATTTAACTCTTTAATTATATCATTATCATCATCATCATCATACCTCGAATTCCCACAATGAAGTAGGGTCTGGAGGGCTGGATAGTACGCAGTCTTACCTCTATATTGTAGAGAGGTTGTTTTCGGTAAGCCCGCATGCATATGTGACAAGATAGTAATGACAAAATAATAGAATAAAAATTAAATAATAAATTAAAATAAAATAAGTAGAAAAATAAAAAAAATTTAATCAATTAATAAGTATGTGAATTACTATGTAAATAAAATTATATATATATATAAAGTAAAGAAAATAATACTAATAATAATAATAATATTGCAAAAGCTAATAATAATAAAAACAAAAACAAAAACAAATACAGAAAGACATTAAATAATTAAAAATAATACTAACAAAAATATTCAACTTGCATTAAACATTAAAGAAGCACAAAATAAAAGTGTACACCTGGAAACTGGTCATGGGGCAGAGGTAGTTTCCTCGTGTCATGCATACAATACCAAATCATAAAAATATCTATTACCTGATGTACTGTTATCACAACTGTTTTGGGGAAGGGATGAGTTGTTTCACCGGGAGGGGCATCGATAGAAAAGGAAACTTTTTGACACAACCAAAACTCAATTTTGATGTTCAGAGCAAGATAAACGAAAAATTTGAGAGTTCGGATAATAAGGTCAATCAAAAACCCCTTAACGTTAGAGAAAAAAAACAACCAAATATCCAATTAAACAGAGCAAACAAAAAGTGCGAAACTTTTCCCGAGAAAACGCAACAATGAGCAAAGAGATCAATGATTTAGCTAACCCTATAAATCAAAGAAAAAAAATAACCACGCAACAATGAGCAAAGAGATCAATGATTTAGCTAACCCTATAAATCAAAGAAAAAAAATAACCACAACAACCTCGTAAATTCACAAATCACAATTTATTCACCCACTAGATGGTTCATATCACCAGCCAACAACTACAAACCAATTACCCATCCCACCAAGCTATGGAGTCACCTACGGGTCACAACCACTTACCAAGAATCAACCAATTACTACCAACACAAACTAAGAATTCATAAATCGGTTAACCACAAAAAAAAAAAAAACCCCCCACAATAGATGAATTAAACAAATAGGGGCGTGGTTTTGACTTTGAGTGCTACTTGAAGCCCGTCATGATGGTATTGAGGCCCAGACTCTTAACAGGACTGCCTTTTTATCTTGTTACCATTTCCGTCCGCTGCTCCTCTCCCAACATCAAACACCCGAGTCTCTGAAAGTCCTTTGGCCATGGTAACCATTCAATTACACCAAACCAACTAACTAGCTTGTAGAAGCAAGAGCAATACAGGAGGGGCTAGCTAGGTTTTTATTGGGATATGGCATTGCCAATCACTACTTCACTTTCTCTTCCATCTTTACAAGGCCACTCCAACCCTATCTATCTCTGTTCGCCCAGTGTCTTTTCTTTCCGATTTAACTCAAGGTCGTTGCGAGTATGTGCGCTTAAGACGGAATCCGACGGGTCGGATTTGTTGAGGAGACCGGTTGTACCGTCGGCGAAGGATGTGGAAGATAATGAAGAGAACAGGGAGGAGGTGGATTGGGAGGATCAGATTCTAGAAGACACTGTTCCCCTTGTTGGCTTTGTTAGAACGATTCTTCATTCCGGCAAGTAAGTGATTTAACTGAATAATAATAGAAATGATGATTAAATTTTGGTTATTAAGCTTATTGTTTTCATTTTAGGTATGAGAATGGCGATAGATTAAGTGCTGAGCACCAGCAGACCATAGTGGACAGATTACTTCCGTACCATCCGGAATATGACAAGAAAATTGGATGCGGGATTGATTACATTACGGTATTCCCTCCCTCTTTTACTTCTCTTAATTGCTTGTGTTTGCAATAGAATGCGCTTTTCTTCTGTATGATGGATGTATTAACTAGCAAGTATTGGTACGTGTAATTTGGGTTTGGTTTAGGTTAATTCTTGTTCACCATCTGTTATTTTAGGCGAACCCATTTGATCAAGTTTTTATTGTGGGTATTATCATCAAAAAGAAGAAATCTTTGATTTTGGGATTTGATCAACTATCGGTAGGATCGAAGTAGCAACGCTCTAGAATGGAATTCAAGTGCTGGTGCTGTGTCTGTTAGCAAGCAATATACCATGCAATGCTAAACGTTATGGAAACGTGAATTTCATTTTTCTGGAGAATAACAATTCCTATCATTTTTGCATGTTGATGTACTGATGTCTTGTGTTTAATTAAATCATCATACACAGTCTCTCGTGCCTGTGGCCTTGATCTCCAGTGTACTTTAATGTCCATTATTTGCTAAACAGGCGATTGCTTACTTAGCCTGTCTAGGAAGATCATTTGGCAGGCCATTTTTGCCTTTATTGTCTTTAGTTGTGCAGTGTTTGTTCTGCTTATTATTATATCTAAATGATGGTTAGTTCTTGTTTGCGATTGCAGGTTGATCATCACCCTGATTTTGAATCCTCACGATGCTTGTTCATTGTCAGAAGAGATGGAGAAATGGTTGACTTTTCTTATTGGAAATGTATAAAGGGAATGATCAGGAAGAACTATCCACTATATGCAGACAGTTTCATCCTTAGACACTTTCGGCGGCGTAGGCGTAACGGGTGAATTGGATGAAGGTACTGAACCCAGATGTTCAACAACCTTTATAATTGTATGCTCAGTTTTAATATTTCCCCCCCCATTCTAGCTGTCTAAAATATATTGATGTCTGTCCTAAAAGCATATTATTTGTAGTCATCATGAAACATAGATTACTTGGTGAGTTTGTTCTGAAACTTAGATATACTGGATTGGAGTGAATAGCACAGTTTCCTACACATTTGGATTTCAACTATGGTGCTTCATGTTGCAAGTTAACACCTAAGTACAACTTGTTTTACTAATTTCTTCAGATGAGAGGGAGTTTGTGATGGTCATCCATGCTGAGAGTTTGTGAAGTGATATTCATTTTTTAGATTTTCATTTTTTCGTGATTTGTCCCCATAGCCGTACGTCTTAGACTGGGTAAATTGCCACGCCACTGGTCTCAAGATTATCTGGTGTTCATATTGGACTCGGCATTGATGCTTCAAGATCCAAATGTTTATCAATTGGGCCATCTTAGACCTTTTAACAATCTTAGTGTGGTTTAAGTTGGATTGAGCAAATGATATTAAATCAGTTTCTCGACAGTGCAAAGCTTTACTGCCATACGTTCAATTCACAAACTGTCACGCCAGCACTAGGAATAATACCAAAATTCATCACCAAGGAAGCATATACAAAGAAGTAGCAAATAGAGGACCTGTTAGATTCTCCTAGATCCTTACAAACAAATGAAGGGTGAACGAAGCTCGTTTTATAGGGACATGAAACGGTACCGTGGGTGGTTGAACAAGGTGCAGAGCACATCAAACCCAATTCTCTGCTTTTATGGTTGGACCCATGTACTCTCCCCTTCCCTCTCTTAAACGGTCTGTTAGGTTAGCGTCTTCAAGATGTAAAAACGGGATGAGACAGGACTTTGGAGATAGAACAGAACATAAATTGAAGACAGGGAGGTGTTTGGTTGCGGTGGACAGAACAGAGAAAATTGTCCCCATCCTTAAGATAGAAATGTGTTTGGTTGCAGTAGACAGAACAAAAAATAGTATTTAATGACAAAAATGCCCCTGCAGTATAATGTATTGGAAAGATGTAATTCATTGGTTATTTCATAATTGTGTGAATATTTATATGAAATGTATTTGTAACTCTAATAACATTAATTATCTTATTAATTATAATTTTTGTAATAACAATTATTATTGATATAATTAATATTAATTTTTGTAATTGTTGATATTATAATTTATTGGATATTTTATAATTGTATCAATATTTATTTGGAGTTTATTTGCAACTATAATAATATTAATTATGTTATTATTATCATTTGTGTAATCATAATAATTAAAATTAATATGAATATTAATTATTGGCATTGTTATTATTATTAATTATCATGAGAAGCAAATGTAGTTATTCTTATAATTATTATCATCATAATTGTTAATGTTATAGGTATCATCATCATCAGCATCATCATCATCATCATCATCATCATCATCATCATCATCATCATCATTATCATTGTTATCATAATAATTTTATGATTATTATTAGTATTATTATT
>JANTNU010564461.1:0-10780 GCA_024752395.1 Erythroxylum havanense
TACTGATTTCTGATATATTATGGTTTTAATTATTGCGATGCCATGTGGATATTAGTGGGAATGTTCTGGTAGTGCACCTTTAGCGTGGGATACGTGTCAGAGCGACCTTCGGGTGTCCCGATGTGTACCTTATGGTGAGGGGGCGCTACAGATAATGACTTGAAATTTAAAGGGTCTTCTATTATTATATGGAGTAACAATCAATTATACCTTATTTGATTTATTTTGTGTTACAATTTGCTCTATTTGCAATTAACCGCCTCCCTTTCAACCAAAGTGGAACAGTGCAATGGAAACAAGGGAAAATATTAGATTTCTATAAATCAGTGAATCGATTTACAGAGCTTAGGGGAAAGAAATGTGCTGAAAGATAAGGAAATTCAACAACAAAAGAAAGAGGTGGGAAGCAGAATAACAATAGAACTTTCTTAGCCAATTCGATGCCCATCTCATCATCCAATCATTGGTTATATAATCTATCTCAGGGAATGTGCCCGGTTGTTATGGAGCTGCTGACTTGGCATGAGCAATAACAGAATTCAACTGATAGCCAGCTAGCCTTCTAGAAGGCGTTTTCATCCTTGTGCTTCTTCTTGGTGCATTTGGGTCTTGGCTTGGATCATCCAAAGTAGCATTGGGTTGGCTCGTAACATTAACCCCCCTCATCATTAACAGCCTTGTCCTCAAGGGTGGGTGTAGATGTATCCGACAAATGTAATGGTGTCACCTGGTGATCGGGGCTGTCTTCGCACTTCTTGAGTTGGGAGATGTGGAAGACGGGATGAATCTTAGCAGATGGTGGAAGCTCGAGTTTGTAAGCCACTGAGCCAACTCGAGAGAGAACTTGGTAAGGCCCAAAGTAACATCTTCCAAGCTTGCTGTGTTGTTGAAAGCGAACAGAGTGCTGCCGATATGGCCGCAATTTAACATATACCCAATCTACAATTGCTAAAACAACCTCTCGATGTTTCTTGTCAGCATAGAGTTTCATACGGTCTTGAGCTTGCCTAAGATTGGATTTCAACAGAGCTAACACTCGACCTCGGTCAAGAAGCTAGCTGTCAACCAAGGAATTGCCAGAAGAATCTCTGATGTAGCGCGGAACAGTTGGTGGTGGCCTACCATAAAGTACCTCAAATGGTGTCATCTTGGTTGCTGTCTGATAGGCAGTATTGTACCAAAATTCTGCCCAAGGGAGATATTGCATCCAAGAAGAAGGATTGTCTGCCACGTAACTTCAAAGGTACATCTCTAAACATTTATTTAGTACCTCAATTTGGCCGTCGGACTGCGGGTGATAAGCAATACTCATGCAAAGAGTAGTGCCTTGCAACCGATGTATTTCACACCAAAATTCGCTTACAAATCGAGCATCACGGTCAGATACAATTTCAGCAGGAATTCCATGTAGTCTAACAACCTCTTGAACAAAAGCAACCGCAACAGATGTACTAGTAAAATTTGCAGGCAACCCAATAAAATGTCCATATTTCGAAAGGCGATCAACAACCACAAAAATAATAGATTTTCCTTTCAAAATAGGTAAACCGGTGATGAAATCAAGAGAGATTGCTTCAAAGACCATATTAGGAATAAACAGAGGTTGAAGTAGCCCACTAGGCAAAAGAGAGGAGACCTTCATTTCTTAGCAAACTTGGCACTCCCTGACAAATTTACGAACATCCTTACGCATTGTCCCCCAATAAAAATTCGAGGAGAGTCAGTGGAAAGTGCATGTAATGCCAGCATGTCCTCCTACCGGAGAAGAGTGAAACTCAAACAATAATTGTTGGCACAGAGACAAAGTAGAAGGCACGACCAAATGGCCCCGAAATAGCAACAAGCCATCAGAAAAAGAGAATCCAGCCACGTCTGATGGGTCATTACACAAATGTTGCTGGAGGGATAAGAGCTCTGGATCAGTAGTATTAAGCAAGCGAAGATGGGCAACAATATCGTAAGCTATATGAGATAAGGCTAGAAAGTGAGAAACTGGTATTCGTGATAAAGAATCCGTAGCAGCATTCTGTTTACCAGGGCGATAAACAATCTCAAAATCGAAGCCAATTAACTTACTCAGCCAGCGTTGTTGATCGGGAGTCTGTATCACTTGGTCTATTAAGCTTTTCAGAGGTTGCTGATTAGTAATTATAGTGAATTTTCTGCCCAAAAGATACTACCGCCACTTAGCTACAGCCTGAGTAATAGCTAGCATTTCCCTCTGGTAAACGGATGCTTGTTGCATTCTTTTACATAATTGCTGACTATAAAATGCAATTGGGTGCTTATCTTGGGACAACACAGCACCGATACCCATTCCCGATGCATCAGTTTCGATCACAAAAGGCTTATCAAAGTTTGGTAATTGCAGCACGGGTGCAGAACTCAATAATTGCTTGAGTAGAATGAATGCATCACTCGACTTGCTTGTCCAAAAAAACCATCTTTGCGTAACAGATTTGTCAACGAAGCATCAACCAAAGCAAAATTACGGATAAAACGTCTGTAATATCCTGCTAAGCCCAAGAACCTGCGGACATCACGAACTGTTTTGGGTTCTGTCCAATCCCAAATAGTAGATACTTCGGCAAGATCAATGGCCACACCTTCTTGTGTGATGACGTGCCCTAAATAGCCCACGGAAGTCAATGCAAACAAGCACTTGGACTTCTTATCCACCAACTTGTTATCATGCAGCGATTGGAGCACTAGACGAAGATGTTCAAGGTGAGTTTCCCAGCTTGGACTGTAAACCAGGATGTCGTCAAAAAAAATGAGGACAAATTTGTGAAGCACAGGTCGAAACACATCATTCATCAAGCTTTGAAAGGTCGACGGTGAGTTTGTAAGCCCGAATTGCATAACGAGAAACTTGTAATGTCCTTCACTGTGATTGCGTTGAGAGCACGATAGTCTACACAAAATCGCCACGTACCATCTTTCTTGCAGACTAACAACATAGGGGATGAGAAAGGGCTTGTGCTGGGGCGGATAACTCCATTTCCTGCTTCTGAAAATGAGGATAACGATAGGGTCTGACGTTCACTTGCTTGCTCGATGGTAATAGGTGGATGGCATGATCATAAGGTCGAACTGGGGGAAGACCCTGGGGCTGAGTGAAAACGTCATCAAACTCAGCCAGTAAAGTTGCAACAGCATGGGGCAAAGGAGACGGCTCCTCACAATCAGCAACAAGTTCCAACCGAAAATAAGCAGCCATAGAATCAGTCTTAGATAATCGGCGAAGGCCATGAAATTGAATTTGACGAGAGGAAGAAGAAGACTCGCTAGTCCAAATAATCTTAGAGCCGTTACAGGTGAACTCAAACATTGCCGCACCATAATCGGTGACCACCAGACCGAATGTTGACAACCAAGCAATGCCCAAAACCATGTCCCACCCTTGAATATCCAAAACGTAGAAATCAATCAGAGTTTCATGCCCCTGAATCACCAATGGAACCTTAAGAGCAACACTGGCACACAACAACCGCTCGCCACTACCTACCAACACTGAGAAATTAGGTATGACATAGAGAGATAAACCCAAAAATTTGGCAACTCTTGTCTGGATAAAGTTGTGAGTGCTTCCACTATCCAACAATACCTGCACCGACTTGCCATTGACCGTACCGTGAAAACGTAGCGTAGAACTAGTGCATCCACCAGCCAAGGCATTGTACGAAATGGAAGAAAGGGGCTGGGGTAAAACTGGATCCGTTGGTGGAATCAGCTCTGGATCTGGTTTGGAAGTCAGAAAATCGGCCCCGATCTGAATATTTGGTGTCTCAAACTCTTCTTCCAACAAAAGCAAATGGGACTTGGCTCTGCACTTGTGATCGAGAGTATACTTTTCGTCACAGTGAAAGCAGAGACCCTTGGCTCGACGGTGAGCAACTTCCGTCGACAATAATTTTCGGAAAGGAATTTTGTGGCCACTAGGCAAGGGAGAGAGAGCGGGGGTGAAGGACGACTGTGGGGTCTAGGGCCTGGGTGTTGGCAACAAGGGTTTGGTGTGGCCAAGAGCAAGCCTACCTAAGCCTTTCTCAAAACGGATCCGTTGTTCGTGGATTTGGGCCAGCGACATAGCATCGAAAAGGGAATTGGGCCTATGCACTAACACCGAGTGCTTGATATCGAAACGAAACCCAGAAATGAAACATTGCACCAGAAAGTGATTCGGTAGATGCACCGTGCGATTCGAAACCTCCTCAAACTGAGCACGATATTCATCGACCGTGCCGTGTTGCTGGAGCTTGGCCAAGATTCCTTCAGGTTCTTCAAAGTCGACTGCCCAAAAACAATGACAAACCCAGTTAGTGAACACTGGCCAACTCGTAAACTGGTCATTGCGAGACATCCAATCAAACCAATCAGCAGCTGCATCGTCAAAATAAAAAGAAAAAATCATGATCTGATCCTCAGCGGGAATCTGGTAGAACTCAAAGTAACGATTGGCTTGAGGAAACCAGCGCTCTGGATTCGAGCCTGAAAATCAAGCCATCTGAATTGGGGCGGGTTTGCGATGGACGAGAGGATTCGAAGAGCCAGAGGAAGATGGAAACTCAGGGGAACTGGAATGACGGCGGTCCAAAAGTTCCTCCAACATCTGTTTGTGTTCTGTCAAAGAGGAAGTAGTGGTATCAACATCACGATGGAGAAGAGTCTTGGAAAGGGCCTTAACATTTTCATCTAACGCACGCAAACGAGTCTGATGTTGTTCACCTATGGCAGGAGTACAATGAAAGCACCAATGGAACAGTGCAATGGAAACAAGGGAAAATATTGGATTTCTATAAATCAGTGATCGATTTACAGAGTTTAGGGAAAAAGAAAATGTGCTGAAAGATAAGGAAATTCAACAAAAAAAGAAAGAGCTGGGAAACAGAACTACAATAAAACTTTCTTAGCCAATTCGATGCCCATCTCATCATCCAATCATTGGTTATATAATCTAGCTCAGGGAATGTGCCCGGTTGTTATGGAGCTGCTGACTCGGCATGAGCAATAACAGAATTCAACTGATAGCCAGCTAGCCTTCTAGAAGGTGTTTTCATCCTCGTGCTTCTTCTCGGTGCATTTGGGTCTTGGCTTGGATGATCCAAAGTAGCATTGGGCTGGCTCATAACACAAAGCCTCCCTTCCCTAGTTTTTTTTCTTCACTTTTTTTGTATACTCGTATAGTTTTCATTTGAGCTAAATGTCAATAAACCCAAACAACTTTTTGTCCCTTAGAACTTTTATTCCTGTCCAAAAGCTTAACCTTTAAGCTCTTCTCCTTCTTCTCAACCCCCACAGCTTAAGTTAATTACTCCAATTATTTCAACAAACTTTCTATCGAGTGACACACCCTTAAACTCCTCAGATACCTTTACTTCTTCTTATATAAGATGATATGGGCTTCAAGTTGTTAGATATACATATCTTGACATAAAACTTCAATATACTCCACCAAATAGAAAATAGGAGCAGCAGATAGTGACATTACCTCTAGAGATTTTTAAAAATAGGGCTACATGTTAGGAATTAATTATTGTTTGTATTTTCTTGAAAAATGAGTCATCTACCCTATCATGAAATTTTGGGCTCTCACAAATTGGAAATAGTATGGTATTACTAAAGTCTTAGTTAATGAAAGGGGTGTCTTTTTCTTTAAATTCCCCTGTAAGGCCATTGAAATGAAGGTGGTTAAGGCTAGTCTACGGTATGCCATGAATAAGCTTATGTAGTTGCAGTGTCAATAAGTGTGCATAGACTTCCTTTTGAATACTAGACAACTAATGGTCTTAGTTATATTGCAAGCTATAGAGGTAAGCCTTTATGTTTGAATTAAGAAAATGTAGAAGTTAAAAGGATAAACTACATAAAAAAAATATATGTATTTTAGTTTAAGCAATGAAGGACTTACCTAGTGAAATACCAATAATAAGGCTTAATGATAATATGGGATACGAGGAGGATGTGCATGGAAACTAGAATTTGCATCCAAAAAGATTTGGAAGCCAACTGTAAAAGTCTTCAAAAACTAGTGGATAATAAGAACTAACAACCAATACTGAGGAGGATGTTCACAATAATGAAATAACGCAGAATGCCTCTAAAACAAACCAGGATAAAACTAAGTATGGTCTACATAAGTGAAAATAAGGAAGCTCCAATGGCCTAGAAGATGTCTAACATATGTAATTAAGATAATAGAAAATAGGGTGAACTTTTATTAAATGATGAGATTAGAAAGCAGACAATCAAAGGGAAAAAAGATTAGAGCAATGTAATTGGTATTCTAGAAAAATAGGTTAGGCAAGATGAATTTTGTACACCAAGTAGAAGAAGATCCAATAGGAAGAATATGAATTCTTCTTCCACAAGATAGATATAGCCATAATTGCTTGGAACGTAAGGGATGTATGAATTACACTTTTAAATAATTAATGATTAGGGAATTCATACATGAAAATAAGCCTTATATATTTTGCATTTTGGTGATAAAAATCAAGAAGGAGAATTGCAATCTTTAAAATTTTATGCCCAACTACTAGAGAATAGTGGAAAATTATGCATGTCATTACAATGGTAGAATCTAATGTTTTATGAAGAGAAGAAAGAGCAGATGATGGATACTTTGGTACATGAGCAGATGAAACATATGAAGGTCAAACTTAAGCAGGAATAAAGGATCATAGATTCCTAAAAACAAATTTGTGGAACACATTAAGACATCTATAACTATGAATTCAAGACCCTTGGCTTAAGCTAGGAGATTTCAACTATATGATACACCCCAAATAAAGCAGAAGGTAATAACTACATGGGAAATTATAGCAGGGACTTTAAACAATATGTGACCGACATTTAGATGGAAAACCTCCCTTACAATGGAAACTTTTATACTTGAAATTTTAGGTAAACTGAATCTTAATTTATAAGGAAGAAGTTGAATATGAGTATGGCCAACTTACATTAGTTCCAAAACTTTCCAAATAGATTAACATTATTCCTAAATAAATTATGTTCTTACCACTCACCCATCATAGTTAACCTAACAACCAGGAGCAAAGCTAAGGGAGCACATTTCAAATTTAACAACTTTCTATATGAAGCAAGGGGCTTTGAAGATGCAATATTAAGGGTCTAATGTAAGGTTGAAATCTCTAATCAATATAATTATGCTAGAAATATCTAGGAGTAACAGGGGGAACTAAATTTACTTAATGGTGAAATAGTTGGCAACACACATCAAACTTTGAAATTTTCAAAGCAACAGCTAGCTAAGGTATGAGCTAAACTTTATCATAATCCTACTAACTTTAATATCTAAGATCTTGAAAAACAACAATGCTCAAACTTTCCCAACCATTAAAAGTGGAGTATTCCATAATAAAGTAGAGGTTTAGAGAGTAGTGGATTTTTTATGGAGACAAAAACACTTCCTATTTTCATATGGGAGTGACTATAACGAAATCTAAAAATAAAATTGTCTCTCTAAAAAAAAAATGAAAACCTAATCACTACTCAGGAAGATATAATGAAAGAAGCCAAGGATTGTTTTACTAGTATGTTGGGTACCCCCTCATATACTGCATCCTTTTTCCACTTCATCAAAAAGATTATACAAGATTAGTTATCCCCTGCAAAAATGGAGATTCTCTTAAGACCTGTCTCCAGATTAGAGATGGAGCATGCTCTTAAATCCTTGATCCGTTTCAAAGATTCAGAGCCAAATGGCACGAGTATATTCTTTTTCAAAAAGACTTGGGCCATCACAAGAGACTTATTACAATAACAATAGGAGAGTTTTTAATAAAAGGAAACTTATAAGAAGATAATAGAACTTTTATCATCATAACACCAAAAAACAATTAGCAGAAATTTATAAAGGGTTTTTATACTATGGCATATTGTAACTCCACTTATAAGATAATATAAAAAATAATTAAAAAAGGTTGAAAAGAGCCTTGCCTACTCATATTGGATACCAATAGGGTGCCTACATTCCAAGGAGACAGGGATGCGATAATATTCTCCTTGTTAAAAAGTTATTCAAGGGTATATAGGAAAGAAAAGTGGTAGGAATTGCTCATAGAAAGTAGATTTTTAGAAGGTGGCTCTATGTATTGGAATTTCATTTTAAACTAAGAGACTATGGTATTCAAAGAATATATATTGAGTGGATTGAGCAATGTATCACCACAATTTTTTACAATACATTGGTTAACAGTGAACTATCAAACATCATTAAAAGCTTGAGAGGACTTAGATAGGGTGACCCAATCTCATCACATTTGTTTTCAACAGGAATAAATTTATTCAATAGAATATTATTCAAATATCATTCCAGATGTCAGAAGAGTGGGATCTTATTTATTTTAATTATAAAACTGATGTCTTCCTCTTCTAAAAGGTTGATCATTAGTCCATCCTTAGTGACTAGATTAAAGATATTCAATAAAATTTTCAGGTTGTAGGTCAAATGAAAATATTGGGTTATATTTATTTATAGGAGCTTCTTATAATGCCAATTATTTCTCCCTTATTACATGTTTTAAATCTAAAAAATTACCACCAACATACTTATGTGTTCCTATCTCATCTTTAAAGCTACTACAATGATTTCAAACCCTTAATAGAAAGATTAATGGCAAGAATATATAATTAAAACTCTAAATCCCTCTCCATGGTAGGTAAAACATAATTACGTTCCTTTATATTGAATTTAGTAAGTCTATACCGGGGCTCTTACCTAACTCTACCTGTTATGTCATTAAAGTAATTGAAAAATTAATAAGGAAGTTTTTATGGAATGGTGACAAAGAGGGTGGTACAAAAGCAAGGGTTAGATGTAAGGAAGTATAAAAGGTTGTCCCAGTGCACAAGGCTCCCCGCTTTTTAAGAGTTAGGAGAGGGTCATCAATTTATGCAACCTTTCCTTTGGATTTTACAAAAAACCTATTTCTGTGACTTGAACTTATAACCTTCTAGATTTAAAGAAAGTATGTGTTTGTAAAAGTCAAATAGGTTTGGCTTAATTCCTCTAAAGGTTATGAATGAGGCAATGTTAGCTAAAAGAATTTAGACTTTTGTAAAGGATAAAACTCTCTATGGGTTAAGAGGGTACTTTGTTACTACATAAAGGATTCAAACTTATGGTATATGGGAAGCCCTAAGAATGCAGCCTCAACTATAAAGTGTATACTAAAGCTAATAAGTAGTTAAAAATAGTTAATATCCCACAAAATTGGATATGGAAAGAGCTTAAAATTATGATGTGGTTTTTTGTCACATTTTGGATCTATGGAACACCAAATAGCACTTCTACAACTTAAAAAAAGGTATCCAAGAAATGAAACAGAAAATGAAGTTCTTTTTAACAAGGAAGTGTTATTAAGTTTAATATCAAATCCTAATCTACTGGGCTATTTACTTGATGTATCACTAACCCTAGGAAAGGAGGATGTGACTATTTGGATATAGATAAATACTAGGGAATTTTCCAATAAGACTATGAAGGCAATATTCTAGGTAGCACAACATAAGGTTGTATGGAATAAATTGACATGGATCAAATATACACACAATATGCATCACATATTATGTGCTTGAAAATCAAAAGGAAATTGTCCACTATTTTCAGAATTCAAAATTTCTAATAATCATTAATCATTGCCACTTGTGCTATTCCATTGGCTCTTTACAAACAGGGTATAAAGAGTGAAGGTCTAAAAATGTGGAGCTAGAAACATACCAATTACACGGTAGGAGATAATTGAAGGGAGCATTAAATCACAACATGTAAACAAAGAAGGAAAATAGATATACAAGTTAGTAATCTCTTACCTAGTGATGGGTTTGTGGGATGAAAGGAATGGAAAAGCCTTCAAAGACCCAGAGAGAAACAACTGATCCTTCATCGATGAGTTGTGTGGGCAAATTAGGATGCACCTTAGTCTTAGAAAACTAGAAAATCCCAATCAATAAAGAGGAATAATTAAGATATTCTATGACAAGCATACGTTATTAATCTATATATCAAAACATAGAGTTACAACATGCAAATAGAGAAGATGAATAGTTTCACAGGTTAGATCTTTTATACCTATATATAGCCTCATAGTTAATGGAATGGAAGAGCCTTAAATATTTAGGAAAAGTAGTGGATCGTTAACAATGAGCCTCGCGGGTTAATTAGGGTTGATCTCCATCTCCATACATAGATAATCCCAATTAGTGAGACAAAAGTGAGGGATAGGTGGGGAGCTCTGTGAAGAACATGTGTAGTTAACCACATATTAATCAGTAGACAAGCATAAGATAGAAGCATGTTAATGTTTTTTTCTCTTTTGTAATTAGCTCTTTTACTGGAATGGTTAGTGAAATATTATTTACAATTCTAAAAAAACAAACAAAATAGAAAATGGCATATTAGGAAGGAACTTGGTAGTCTTTGGTAAATGAGGGATGGCTTACACAATTTCTTAAGACCAAAGTAATGATATTAAAACCATTATTATCTGACCATTCCCTAATAGTGGTACAAAAGTTGTTTATGAAAAGTATGAAGCACTTTCCATTTCAATTCAATAATTACTTGATATAAATAGATGGATCGCATAATTTCAGGGGATGAAAAGCTTTATTTGTATGAAGAAGTTGGAAATTAAGGAGGAGCTAAAGATGCAAAAATTTAAAAGAGAGGGTAACCATAATGATGGGAGACCCAATAGGAACTTGTCCTATAGAACCTTCAACAAGATGGAACTATGCCCAGGAGTAGATAGAATCA
>JANTNU010565700.1:0-10771 GCA_024752395.1 Erythroxylum havanense
TCACGATGGGTCCATTGAACTTCCGATTGTCTCTTTTCTAAACTGTTAAATTTGCATGTTTGGATACGATTGTTTACATTATGCATGAAAGCGGGTTTAAAGTATGTTTTCCAGCAGGCCCATTACTTTTCCGTGGGTCTTTTCCTTTGAAATGTATCAAGTATTATAATCACGGTTTTCCCGCCACGCTCTTACACGTCAGACGTTGGGCTCCGGCAGCGGGGTCCAACAACAACTCTACTCAAATTTCAAAGTCATCAAAACCAATCACTTCATTACTCATCAATTTCCTTTAAGCACAATAACATCTATAACATAATTCATATCCGAAAACACTCACTGAATTCATTTTAATATTTCTAATTTCCATCGAAAGATCGGGGTCCAACAATTTAGATAAGAATTTAGGTTACGTTTAATTCGGGGGCCATAACCATTTATATTAGGGTAAAACCCTAATTTAATTTCTAGTTTAGCCCATTATAAAACTAGAAATATAAGCCCGGTCTCTACCCATATAGAGCCCATACTTAAAATTGATGCATGAAGCCCAAATATCATAAACATATTAGACCACTTTAATTAATTGGGCTCAACTTTATATGATAGCCTTTATATACAATTATACACATATAAGCCCATATGTTTGATTTAAAATCCTTACAATACTTTCTTACCATTGAGGTTTATGCCTCTAACAAGTAGCATGCTCGTAAGCTCATTTGGGATGACCTCTCTATAATTATTGCTCCGATCACTATTGGTGACTTTAATAATATCCTCTTCTCTCAAGAGTCTGAAGGGCACCTTAGAAGACTAGATCCCGACAACTCTTATGTCATCACACTATAACAAAAAGATACATTTCGCGTCGTCTTCGTAGAAGACGTCACGAAATGTAGGAGGCTTTCGCGACGTCGATTTATACATCACGAGAGGTGGGAAAATTCGGCGACGTTGAATGCAAACGTCGTTGAAAAGTCAAGTTTTTTACGTCATTTTGGTAGCAGGATGTGGCAAAGTACTATCCACAACGTCTTGGAGAGTTAGACGTCGGGAAAGGTCAGGAAATTAGTTTTCCTCCCTGAGCTCCACCCGAGCAACACGACAACGTTTCTTAAATTTAATCTCCCGCCTCCCAAGTAGAGGTGAGCATTATTCGGTCCGGCCTGATTACCCGGCCCGGCCTGAATTAAATCGGGTAATAAAATGCTAAAATACGGTTAAATCAGGCCGGGCCAGATATTACCCGAATTGTTTTTAGTTTGGGACGGGTAACTTTGAAAAAAATTCGGGTTACCCGATTACCTAAATTAGGTTTAAAAGAATTATGAAAATATAAGCTTAAGCTTGCCCTTCTAGTATATAAGCTCCTCAATTATGCTAGTTAATTGAAATATTTGGTTATATTATTAGTGAATTCAACTATTTGTTTTGTTTTATGTCTCTTAAATGAGATATGAGAATGTAATTCAAGTATTTAGTGAATTAAAAGAATAATATATTATTCTTATTAATATATTATTAAATATTATTAGTGAATTCAAAGAATAATATATAATATTATGGTTTTTTAAAAATGAAAAGAAGCTCAAATGTTTAAAAAGTGAAATATTTAAAAATTATTGTTATTGATTTATTTCATATTTTAATTGTAATAATAATAATAATAATAATAATAATAATAATAATAATAATAATAATAATAATAATAATAATAATGTAATAATATTATTATTATAAATCCATCAATACATAATTACATAATAACAACAGTTAATATCGAATTTAATAATGTTATGAATAATAATAGACTTATAGACATTTTTATTTCAAATAATACATGTATTTATCATAAGTAATATACTGAACTACAAACCTAATCATAATAATCACATAAATAAAATAATTACCATTTATAAAATTAAAAATATTAAGAAGAATATTTACTTTATAAAAAATAAAGTAAAAAGGAAAAACGCCCTCGCGAGTATGGCCTGACTCGCAAGGGTGACGCCTTGCCCTCGCGAGTCTGACCATTTCGTCCCAATCAGATGAGACGACTTCGTATCCCCACCCCTCATAACGACGTCGTCTCATATTCTGCGAAAATTAAAGAAAATCATCATTCATCGCACCGTCCCTTCCCTCTCCCTGGAGCCATCATATTGTGCATAAGTTAGGATCTCCGTCGATCGAGCCACCATCCCTTCCCTCTCCCTAGAGCCACCTTTCTTATCTTCTGTCGCCCTTGGAATCGTTGGAGCCACTCTTCAGCAGTTGACGTCCTTTTGTCGTCTACAATGGGAGTGTTGGTTAAGGTAAGTAATTGAAGTTATTTGCTTGCGATTAATATGGGCAAAAATGTTGTTCTGAAATCAAGAGTGTTTTTTCATTTGTTTTGATAATCTGTAACACAATGCATTTGGCTATGCATTGTGTGGCAGTATGTTAAGGAAGCATGCATTTGAAATGTTTGATGAAAGTTGTGAGAGGGTGTAGCACCCCATTCCCGCGATGACCCGAACCCGATATCATTGGTGATAATCGAGTCTGTGCCTAGCGAGGGTGGCGTGCTAAAGCACTCAATCATTCAAAAGTCAGTATAATAATTTTTTCTTTCTTTTGAAATCACAAACGCATACTATGCGGAAGCAAATCATCATATACAGTCAATCATAATTTCAATGGCCACTTGGGTCTTTTCACAAATACAAAGCACTTAAGTCAGTTTGACTTTACAAATGACATACTCATTTGTACAAAAATTCATAATACACAATTTTATACAGAAATAAGAAAACACTAACGCAGACGCGAACTGATCCCCACCTCTATCCTTCACTTGAATGCTGAATGTATACTCCCGTTGGCCTAACGGGGTATTCTTCTGATCCTAAAAAATATTTGTAAAATTTGGGTGAGTTTTGCGAACTCAATGAGTGACCATCATCAATGGCTCACCCAGTCACATAACATATAACTCACATTTCATCTATTTCACATTCAATTTCACACTTCACAACTCACATTTAACACACTTAATCATTTATTTTATGCATATGCAATGCACATGAGACTCACTTTTCATTTGTTACTTTGTTATGACCGAGTGCCTAAACTGTCCCTTAAAGGACTCATCAATAACTTTCCCATATAGGGCTCATTAAACGTTGAGCCTGAAGCTCTGAATCACTTTTGAGCTTGAGGCTCTTTTTCACACGTTGAGCTTGTAGCTCTGATCGGTGGCTACTCTGGTCACTACTGCCATTATGTTTCATGCATTCATGCAATGGAATGCATCACTTACATTGCATGCACTTATTCGATCAAATTCACTTATCATTGGACTATAATCCGGCATTCAACATATAGTTGAGCATTCACTCTTTCGCTTGCATGCAATGCACATTCCGAAAACACCTAGTTCATCTTATTCACATACAATGAGCACTTCAATAATTCAGATCAATCATCACAATCATTGGACCTTCTGTCTAGAATCCTAACACAATCAATCATATTCATATACATATTCATCATACAGAGATCAATGTATACAAAAATTCAAATAAAGCAGACAATGAAGTGAGACCATCTAGGTCTACTCACAATATGCTCCATTTTAACATTTATTTCCAAAATCGAGGAGCTCCTGAATACAGACACTTAACCTGCATAGTCTATTTATGCAAGACACACATTGCACACTCATTAATAATTGCACACATAACAACATTCATTTTTACACAATTGTAATAATGAACTATGTACAATGCATGCTCAATGACAATCCTTGGTATGTTCTAGAACACGTTTTATGCTCATTCCCATTTCATAATTCATATGTGTCTATTTAACTTAGACTTACACTTCATTTTTACACGATCAATCTAAATGCTCCTTTCAATATTTTACCCGTTTTACATGCCTAGCTTATTCATAAGCTTACACTTCAAGAACACTTGGTTGCTCTATATCATAACTCAATTTCTCATCATCTTTTCTTTTTCTAACCTCACATGATCTCATAATATCTAATTCCCATTCATGGTTTAGCACTTCATACTTAAAAACACAATTAGGTAGGATTATTTTAGTTTCTTAAGACAAGTCAATCTCATTCAATAGGAATCCACTTTAAGATCCCACAATGCATAATCACTGAAATAGATTCTTGCATATTTAAACCTAAGCATTTTTTCTAAATTCCATATACTAGAATCCTTACAAAATTCCAAAGACTCAAAAAGATCATACCTTGATTCTTCACCAAACGAAGAGATCTTTAGCTCAAATCGAAGCTCTTTTCTTCCTCTTAATTTTTCTCTTCTTGAACAACTTCAAAATCTCTCTTGAAGGCCAAAGGAATTAAAACCCTAGCTTGTTTTCCCTTCCTTCTCTCTTTCATTTCTTTTTCATGTTCTCTCTCTCTTATCTCTTTTGTAATCCAATCATTTTGCTTCTCTAGAATCTTCTCATTCACGTTTCTCCTTTGTTTATAAGCAAGACAACACTTATTCTTCCATTTATGCCCTTAATGAGTGAGAATTGTCCCATTTACCCTTTTATTTGTTCCTTATGTCTTTTATACTTAATTGTCTTACCAAAAGAACCCTTGTATATTCTAACATAATACTTTCTTATAGAATACTCTTCTCTATTGTCTTACATTTCCAATGACATCAAAAGCATTCAATTTGGTTCAGTAGTGTGAAAGTTATACTCCAATATCTCCGGACTGTTTTTATTTCAAGACAGTACTCCATACTCAACTTCCATCTAAAACTTGAAACTCTTTGAGTCCGATTCAAAATTTGATTTCTTCATATAAGTTGTAGCCCTATATTTTTATTTTAACATAAAACAAAAATCGTCTCATTTGGACTTCTACTGATCCAGAAAACATCAAAATACTGAAGTATTTTCAGTGAGATGACATCAATTCATATTATTTAAAAACACACTCACTATGTTCGTCCCACTCTTTTCACTGCTTATTTCTCCATTAGTTTCATATGACTATGATTCTTGGTGGAGATTTAGGGAAATGGCTTATGAATCCAATGGTTTAAGAATCAAGTTATTTGGAGGTCTAGAGAAGAAGTTATGGCCAAAAGAATCCAACATGTTCATATCTTTACTCGTATTGTACAAGTCGTGGCATAATTGCTATAACTCTCACTAAAGATGTCAGATTAGCTTTGTTTTTGCACTATTGGAAAGAGGACTTCCAAAAATAAAATTTTCATGAAGGCCTCAAAGGCCAATTCTATCGTATACCCTCTTTATTGTCTCACTTGTCTATCGTCTCACTTTCTTTTGCCTCATTTTCTTCTATCTCATTTCTATCGTTCACTTTTCCATCTTTCACTTTTATATCGTCTACTTTCTTTCGTCTTCTTTTTATCATTTATTTTTTTCCATCTGTTTTTTATCGTCTACTTTTTTCCGTCTGCTTTTTATTGTCTACTTTTTTCCGTCTGCTTTTTATCGTCTACCTTTTTTCGTATGCTTTTTATTGTCCAAAACGTATCTACTTATAAGAATCATAACTTTTGAATTCGATGTTCAAATTTTTCATATAATATACCGTTGGAAAGATAAAGGAAATATCTACAACTTGACATAAGGAAAATTTTCCAAAATCCATATAGATGAGTCCCAAATTTGCCCATAAAATCCGAAGACAAATTTTTCATTCATACACCAACACTACACCCAATTCTTCACGTCATGAAAATTTTTAAGACTCTTAGACATAGAATTGAAATTAGATGTCTTCATACAAAATGTAGCCTTATATCTCTAGTTTAATCCAAATTAAAAATCATCTCGTTTGGATTACTAGAGAAAACGTTGTGGCTAAAAGACTGAAGCATATTTAGTTAATATTTTTCTAGATTACTACCAATCTTGTTTCTAAAGGTTTCCTTATCACAACTCCTACCAAGATCACTATTTCTACTCCTTCTACTCCTTATTTTCAATAAAATCGCATTTAATATCAATTATACCCAGAAGTTGTCAATGAATGCATGTACACTTTTTATGCGAACATTCCGTATTTTTGTGCTTATATGCTAACATGATGCATAAGCAAGAAAATGCATTATCTTAATTTCTTTTTGAGCTTGCATGTACTGAAATTTTGGGTCATAACCCTTAATATGGAAATGGGATGTTACAGAGGGTTTACGGCTTTGAATAACATTAGCTTAGTTTAATATTATATCATTCATGTCCCCAGTCATCGTCTTTTCTTGATTTGGAAATTGGAAACTTGTCTCAGGCAATTAGCTTTCTTTCTTTTACTAGATTTTTGCATATGTTTGATTCGAAGTTCACAGTACATAGTTAGTTCTCTCTTTTTCATACACGTTTAATGGATCACATATTTATATAAGCAAACAAACATCATGAAGAAATAACTAAAAATAGTAAAATTATTTTTCATTGATTTTAGGACTTCAGTCCAAGCAATGAGCATATTCATATTGAGCCTAACATCAATTTGCATTTTGAAACTAATCATAGGGGATTGGGTTAGGTTTATTCAATCTAAAGACGAAGTTATTTTTTCTATCTTTTATAATTTGTAAAAGAAAGCTAGTGATAATGTGTAAACTAAAAAAAGATAAAAATAAAAAATAAGTTATAAGCACAAGATACATCACACATAAAAGTGGGCTTGGAGCTTGATATAAACCTACTAACTTTGGAGTAGGCTCAAAATTGACTAATAATGGATTATATTAGGCGAAGCTTCTAATTAGGATAGTTAACCTAAGTTAGTTCATTTGAGTTTCTATTGAATTGGCCCATTTGAAAAACCCATAAACATAAAATTAGCGATAAACCTAAAGAAAATTTGAGGAACTCTAATTTCTTAAACTATCCTTAGCAAACATATGTTGAAGCTGTGATATAAAATTAAAATTGTATAAACAAATGAAAATAGTGAAACTACAATAACAATGAAACATTCTAAGATGTTCACAATCAAATGTATTGGCCCCCAAATTGTTTCTTACTAAATAAACATATTTTCAAATTTATTTTTGAGGTTTTGCTTGATTTCTTGCTTTAGGTTAGAGTTAAATTAGTATATGCATGGTTGGAAGATTTTATTACTTAGGTTAATGGAAATTAAATGGAGGGATTTAGTTTAAATTAGAGTTTTATATGTTGTTAGAAAAAAAAGTAAAGGAAAATGATGGTATAAGGTCAAATTGGGAAGTTCACTTAAGATGTTAAGGTTTAAGGCTTATAAGGAGGGGTAATGTTGTCATTTTAGTTTCTTTTAAAGGTGAAGAATGAAACATCATTGTTTTAGTCTTAGGCTTGAAAGTAAAGAAACTAAATTGGTTAAATCTTTTGAAAGAATTTTACGAAAACTGGCAAGAAAAAGAAAAGGAGAGAGCTTCGGTTGAGAGTGAAGAGAAGAAGAAAAGAAGAGAAGAAGAAGAGGTTAAGGTTTCATCTTTCCATGCTTTAGAAGAGTGTTTTGAGAGTTTTACAATAAGGAAAAAGAAAGAGGAAGGTTTAATCTTTCATTAGAGGCAAGACGCAAATTTCGTGGGTGATTTTTTAAGGTGAGTTGTTTTCAAAACCCTTTGGAAATTTTGATGGTTTTTGGTTCAAATAGCTTAGGAAAAGTATGGGTATGGTTGTATAGGATCATTTTCATGCTTTTGTTTCCTTAAATTTTTCCCAATTTCGACATCTCTTGTAATTTGGGATTTTTGTAATTTTGAAGAAGGTCAAGTGAGGCAAGAGGAGCTAGAAGAAAGGCAAATTGATCAAGCGTAAAGCAAAAGGATTTAAGGTGGGTGACATCTTAATAATTGAGTTAATGAGCTATTTATTTTTCCTTCAATAAATGCCATTTAATGCTTTCTAATAATTTTCAAATTTTGCATGTATTACTTTTTGAGATGATTGGAAATTGTATAATGTGTCTTTTGTATGTTAATAAATTGTGGAAATATTTGCAAAGTTGTTTGACGAGTGAAAAAGAATGAGAAATGGGATTTCACAAAAATGTGAAAGTGAAATTTTGTAAAGAAGGTGATTCCATAAATTTGCTTTCGGAAAAGAGCCATTTGTGGCTGATATGTGTGAATTATGTGAAATGCATGATTTTATGGTTTGTGGTGGTCCCTTAAGAGTCAAGTGCACTTGTTTGTTTATAGACTTCTCTCGCCTGCCCGCTAGTGGCATTGGAGCTCCTCACGGACTCCCATAAGTTCATGGCTACATATAACCGCTTTGCGGGAATGTGTAGTACGTTTTGTTTTGGATCCACCCAAACCACTTTCTATGTGCTTATGTGTTAGTGAATTGTGAATTCATGATATATGATTTTTGTGAATGTTTAAATAGTTGAATAGTTGAGAACCTATATGTGATTGATCAATGAAAAGTTTTTTTTGAAAATAAATAAATAATTTTTTTTGCTTGTTCTGATTTATTAATGTGTTACCCACGGGCCGTCATGCTCATACCCCCTCTTCCATTCCTATCCACAGGCAACGAGCGAGAAAACGAGTGACGACATCGAGGATGGGCATCACTCCTACTTATTTTTACTTTTGAAGCTTTCTTTGGAAACAAAGCTTTAGGTACATTTTGGAGCAAAATCACTATTTATGTGATTTTTCTTTGTAATTTGACCTTTTTGAACTTTTGATATATTAGGGCTAAAATGTAGCATCCCACTCCCGCAAGACCCGAACCCGATATCAATGGTGATCTCCGAACCCGTGTCTCACGAGGGTGGTATGCTAGCACAGTAAAAACGGTCAATTATCCGGTAAAACATTTTTCTTTTGAAAACAATTGAGTGTGTGTAAATCAGTAAACCATTTAGGCCCGCGATACGAAACCATTTTCAGTCAAAGCACTATTTCAGTAATCAACTTACAATACAACAGTAATCAATTGGGGCCTTTTTCAATAACAGTACAGATCTTGCGGAATTACAAATTTACATACAAATCAAAATGACTCAACTACAGATGTGACACTGATCCTGATTCAAACTCTGATTGTCTCTTGCGGTAACCATACTCCCGTTTCACTAACGGGGTACTCTTCAAACCCTGAAAAATAATTGCAATGTTGGGTGAGTTTGCGAACTCAATGAGAAACCATCATTGATGGTCCACCCAACTCGTGCATATACAGACAGTTCGCATTATATCATATATTAACACATTCAGAAAATCATATGCATTCCATTTCACATTTATAAGGCGTTTTGCCTTTCATACAATTCACATTTTATCACATCATTCAATCATATTATATATGAAATGCACATGTGACTCTTCCAATTTATTATGGTGTGGTGACCGAGCGCCTATCAGTGATCAGTAATCAGACGCGTCTAGGGAGTAGGAGAGCCCTCTGGGTATGCACTAACTCCCCTCGAGATCGAGGCTCGGTTCAGTAACAGTGTTTCGATGGGCTTGAAGCCCTAATACAGTGAGCCTGTGGCTCTTACGTTGGGTTCGAGGCCTGATTTCGTTGAGCTTAAAGCTCTAACATTTGTTGGCTGCTCCGGTCACCACTGTCATTATCTGGTCATGCCTTTATGCATGAACGCATATGCCTCAATTTCCATTTACAGTCATTACATTCCAATGCCATTTTCCATTCCTTCGGACTTTCGGTCTGGTATTTCAATTATATACGTTTACACTTTATTTCATTTATGCATCCATGTTCATTTACACACAATAGCACTACAATGTCAAGTTCTCAATATTTTGGACACCCATGGTCCGAAATCAATCAGAATCAAACACACATATCCATCCGTTTCTTCACATGGCATCAGTGTATAACATTAAACACATAGAAAATTGAGGAACCAACTAGGTTACTCACCTATACTTCCGAGCTACCGCCTGGAAGTCCCAGCAATATCCGTGGAATTGTCGTTCCAACGGTATCCCTATAACAGTCAAAAATTATCTGATCACTAAATGCACAATCAAAATAATTCACTAATGCACATGTTTTACTTAAAAGATGTACTATGCCTATTCATGACTTTCCCGGTGCTATTTCCCACATTCACTTTCTTTAGTCAATTACTAACTTTTCGTTCAATGGCTCAATTCCAATGCAATAACATAATACGAAACTCCCCAATTTCAATTTTAATATTCAGTCAACCTATCACGTCACACTCACTAGGGTATTACCTAAAAATCAATATCATTATTCTCTAGATCAAATTCACCCATTATGCTCAGTTTCTATACCCCCAATAGCATTTCCTTAAACTCAGATATCTCACAATTATACCCCAATTATCATAAACAATCTTTAGGTTGCAATTCAATCACATTCTTAACTGCCTTTCACTAATTGCAATCCTACTTATTTAAATTCGAACTTTCATTCTTTTCCTCAATTGTACACCTTTTTCTCTAGATCATAATGAATCAAACATCACCTCAATTGGAGGTCTACACCATTAGTTATGCCCCCAAAACCAAACCAATTCAATTCAAGAAAATCAGCTTCGCAGCGACGTGAGAACGCTCGTCGCGACGACAAGGAGCGCTCGCCGGGGTTCGAAGGTTTGGGGGCTCGCCGTGACGCGCTTCATTGAGCTCATCGTGAATAGTAAAAGGAGGCTCGCCGCGACGAGAACAAAAAATACGGAGGATCGATCGATAGAGGAGAATCGTGCCCTAGGGAGAGGAGGATTTCCTTTTCTGCCAAATTCAAACCCTAAGCCTTTTAAAGGTTAAAC
>JANTNU010566219.1:0-10767 GCA_024752395.1 Erythroxylum havanense
AAATATATCATCATAATGCAAAAAATATATGATATAAACTCTCCCCCTTTGTCATTATCTAAAAGAAATAGATTATAAGGGGGAAATAAAATAGAAAGAAATACAGGAAAAGAATAAATGATGCATCAAACAAAACCATCAGTATAAATAAGCCAAGACGAAAGCAAGTATATACAAAGTTATTGAAGAGATTCAAAGATTCTTCTTAGTAGAATCTGTATGTCAAGAAGTTGATTCTGCATGCTATCTATTTGTTCTCAGATTCATTTTTTGATTGACTTAAACATCCTTCAGCTGTTGTTGAAGATTTGCACTATTTTCATCCTAAAGAGAAACAAAGGTTTTTTGGTCTGGAGCATAATCTAATTTTTCTGCTAATCTTTCAGATCTTTTGTTTACCTAGACATTGTTTTGCAATTTATATCGAAATTGATAGGAAATGGAAGGTGAAACTTAGCTGGTGTATACCAATTTGTAAAAGGAACTCTATAATGGTTGAAGATCTTGGTAAGCAACATTCCATAAAGTAGGCAATCGTTGGTATTCTTATAATTCCCCTTACATACCATGAACCTCAAGGTCATAGCTAGAAGATTCATTTTGTTCCCTTTTAGTAGATTATATACCACATAGGTGTCTAGCAAAATGAATCTTTCAACTAAGCTACTCTTGAGAAAAATTGAAGTAGCTTAAAGTGATGTAAGGCATTGTGGTATTACGTTTAATTGTGTGCTCCAAGGTCTCCCCTCTTAGGTGTTTTTCAGCATAAAGGCAACTAGATTTGACAACTTCAACTAACTATAGATCATTAACATCACATTTTTGATAGGAAAAATTAGTTCTTCCCCTAGGAGCTACTTCCAATATATCTCCTAAGATTTCCTCAAAAATTATAATTCCACATTCATTCACCATAAGAAAATGGCTAGTTTTCCATTAATTTCTTCCTTTCTCATATGTGTGTAGAATATCTTGACTAGCACATCACATATTATCTCATTTAATTTCAGAAAAGTTTTCCAACCAATAGCAGCAAAGTAAGGAGAGACAGGTATACCTATGTCATCAAACATCATGGGAGGCAAGATTCGTCCAGCAATCACCTTTCTTTTCTTGTACTATATTTTATAACAAACTTTAGCTTTTACTGATTGAACCATTTTTGGTGGTATTGATGTCTTTCCTTTTTGTTCAACTATTTTTATTTTCTTTGCCCTTTTTTCTTTAAGAATCATCTCTTCATGAAATAACTTATTTGTATCAATAGTTTCTTCAGTCACATGAGCTTTTTCCTCTTTTTATTTTTTAGATTATTTTTCCTATTTCTTTTTAGCATTAGGGCTTCTTTTTTTGTTCAAAATTTTTTTTAGCGTGCTTAGCAATATTTCCTCTAGTTTATGGTTGTCTAATCAATTGAGAATGTTCTTCATCTGAGTCATCATTTATTACCCAGTGCAATTTTGATATTTGGGTTTAGAGGAGATATGTTTGGTAACATGAGTTTCAACAAGACTATTAGTATAAGATGGAGTTTTCTTTTTCCGTTTTGATCTGGTTCATGCCATTGTAAGAGCAATAGATGAGTTTTAGAAGACTTGAGATAAAAAAAATAAAAAGTTGGAATGCAGAGAGGCAAGAGTGGCACTTCAAAGGATGAGGGTGAGTAGAGAAGAGAAGTTTGTTTTTGGTATATTAGGTGTTTCTTGAGTGTTGATCTTGTGTGAAGTTGAACGATCATATGCTAATACAAGACCTGTGATTGTTTGTGTCTCTTTTGACATACCCGTATAGCCACTTGTCATAACTTTATGCACATCTTTAAATGTTGAAACGATATAAACATAAAAAATTATCTTTTTAGTACATATGTCACTTGGAATGTTAACTCAAGAGAAGCCTTCTAAAAGAAGAGGAGCCTTTTAAAATGAAGGGGCCTATTATACTAAGACGGAGTTTATGAAGAATTAGAATAGAAGGAGCCTGCAAAGACAAGTAGCAGAGAATATTCATGCAGAAATAATACAAGAGAGTTTGCACATTCTAAACTCTTTTCTTCAAAGAGTGGCTTGGTGAAAATTTCAGTTACTTAATTCTCAGCATCAATATGCAAAAGATCAATGATTCTTTCTGAAATATGATCTATAAGAAAATAATATTTGATTTCACAGGGTTTTTAGAAAGATTTATAGCACTCATGTTATCACATAATATAGGAATGTGAGAAAAGTTTAGAGAAATATTATATAGTTGAAGCTTTATCCATAAGATTTGAGCACAACAACTGAAAACTGCTATATACTATGCTTTAGTTGTTAAAAGTGTTGTACAATTTTGCTTTTTATAGAACCAAGATTTTAGACATCCTCCAAGAAATTGATAATGACCACTTGTGCTTTTTCGATCAACTTTATCATCTGTCTAATCTGCATCACAATAGCCCACTATGTCAAATGAATCATTTTTTAGATACCGTAGTCCAAAGTCCATAGGTCTGTGGAGATGTCGAAGATTCTTTTGACTGCCTTTCTTTTGAATTTGATTGAAAGCATGCATAAAGACACACACTAAGCATAATGTCTAGTCTTAAGCTTGCAAGATATAATAGTGATCTAATCATTTCTCTATACTTTGTATCATCTGTAGCTTTGCCTTCTTCGTGTTTATCAAGTTTAGTTCCACTGTATATGAGAGTACCTATCGGTTTGACATTATTAAAATGATATTTCTTTATAAATTCCTTTTTGTATTTGTCTTGGTTAATGAAGGTTTCATTTTTTGTTTGTCTGATTTATAATCTGAGAAAAAAATGATAATTCTTCTATTATGCTTATTTCAAACTCCCCTTGCATTAACGTTGAGAACTCTTTACAGAAGGATGGATTAGTAGCACCATATCATTAACATATAATTACTCTATGAGTAAATCATTCTCCTAACCTTTACTCTTTCAAATTTATTCTCAAGCAGAAAGTTACTTAATCTCTCACACTATGCTCGAAGAGCCTGCTTTAGACCATACAAAGCTTTGGTTCACTTCATTATGAAATCTAGATGGTTTTCATCTTTAAAACTTAGGAGTCGCTTAACAAATACTTCTTCATTAATTTAACCATTTAAGAATACACTTTCAACACCATTTGGAACAACTTAAACTTTCTATAGCATGCAAAGGCCAGTAAAATTCTAATTGATTCTAATTTAGTAATAGGTGCATAAGTTTCATCAAAATCAATATCTTCCTGTTGATTGTAACCTCAAGCTACAAGTCTAGCTTTGTTTCCTACCACTTTACCATTTTTGTCAAGTTTGTTTCGAAATACCCACCGAGTCTAAATGATTGACTTGTTTTAATGATGAGGTATTAGATTCTAGACTTTGTTTTTGTCAAATTAATTCAATTTGTCTTCATAGCTGATACCCAGTTATTCTTGAATGATCTTGGTTCGATTTGTGAGATGAGAACCACAAAGTTATTCTTGAATGATGATCTTGTTTTTATACTTTTAGAGGGATCTCCTAGAATATATTAATGTGCATCAAGATCTTTCCATTCTCTTGGAAATTTTCATTGCATAGGCTCCTATTGAGATGAAGGATCTTGCTATATTATAGCTTTAGAGTGGCCTTTTTGATTTTGTAATTCTAAGGGTATTAGTTGGATTCTTCGATGTATTTTTAGAATCAAAAGATTCCCTTTATCATCTGAATTAGTTGTTATTGTCATTGGTAATGCTTCATAAAATACCATATGTATCGATTCTTCTATCTTCTTTGCTCTTTTACTATATACTCTAAATCCTTCACTGGCGGTACTATAGGCTAGAAAAATTGCTTTGTCTTATCTTGCATCGAACTTTCCACGTTGTCTTTTCCATTATTTAGAACGAAACATTTACAGCCAAAAGCTTAAAAGTAAGCAACATTTGGTTTTCTTCCTTTCCGCAACTCATAGGGGGTCTTTTCAGAATAGGTCTTATAAGACATTTGTTAACAACATAACATGCCGTGGATACTTCTTCTGCCCAGTATCTATAAGGTAGTCTACTTTCATACAACATGGTCCTGGCCATATCAACTAAAGTTATCTTCTTTCTCTCCATGACTCCATTTTGTTGAAGTGTCTTTGGACAAGAGAAGTTGTGAGTTATAAGATTGCTATCACATAATTCTTCAAATTTTCTGTTATCAAAATTTCCTCTATGATCGCTTCAAATTAAAGTGATGTAGTATCCTTTTTCTATCTTATTTTTTTTTTGCAAAACTTCTCAAATACTTCAAAAACATCATCCTTATTTGATAAGACATAAAATTATGTAAATATGAAGTGATCATCTACTAAAACAAAACCGTAATATTTACAACCAAAACTTTGAGTCTTAGTGGGACCGAATAAATCCATGTGCACAAGTTCAAGTGATTGACTAGTAGACACCATATTTTTAGGAGAAAAGCTGCTTATGACTTATTTACCTTTTAAACTAGCCTCACAAACTTGATTATTTTTTAACTTTATGGTCAATAATCCTCTTATTAACTCACTTTTGGATAATTTTGATACAATATTCATACTGGCACGTCCAAATCTTCTGTGTTAGATAGACAAATCATTTTCTAGAAAGACAAAACATCTAACATTTTGTGAGCACTTGTCTTCTAGTTGAGCACAATATATATTCTGATTTCTAAGACCAAAAAACATAATATTATCATTATGAATATCAACAATTTCATAATGATATGCCTAGAAAATGACTTTGTAACCTTTTTCATATAGCTAACTCATACCCAACGTATTATGTTTCAAATTATCAAAGAAGAGAATGTTATCAATGGAGATAGAGTCAGAATTACCAATTTTGATGACCTTTGCTTTATTCTTTTCTACAAAGAAAACATTACCTCCATCTTTTCTTTCAATGTAGCCGAAGTGTGATATTTTGCATGTCGTGTGTCTCAAACAACCACTATCATCTATCTTTTGATTCTCCCTTGTCTTGATTTTGAGACATATCTCTAGAAAGCATTATCTCATTTTAGGCATTCAATTTTTTTTGGGTCCTTCAAGGTTAGTATTTTGACCTTTTGGTCTACAAACATACATCTGAGATAATTTCTTTTTACAAAAATTACAAGAATGAATAATGTGACCATGTTTACTATAGTAATCACACAAAATATATGAATTATAGTTGTTATGATTTTTGCACTTAGCATGTTCTTGCTATTTTAGATATAACTAATGTTGGAATTAACAAAGAAGTTTTTGTATAGCCTAATATTGTTAATTTCATTGTATCGTATTCCGACCTTACCAAAAATGTATTTACCACAACCAAGCAATGTATTAAGATTCTTACTTCCACCAACGAAAATTTCCAAATCTTTCTCTATAAATAAATTCTTTCCAGTACTTTTCTCCTTTTCAAGTTTGAAGGTGGTGACTTTTTTATTTAACAGTTTTGCCTTATTAGAATCATTTTTAAGCACCGTATTTTTCAGCTTAGCTCTTCTTTCTTCCAGAGCTTCCTTTTCAGAAACCCTTTGCTTATAGTCAATCTCAAGAGACATATTCTTGGTCACCAAATTTCATTCGCAGATTCCAATGATTTAATCTTACTCTTCAGAGATGTATCATTACTTTTGGACTTCTTAACTTCTCTAAAATACTTCAAGATCAACCTTTTGTATTGATCATACAATTCATAACATGTAGTTTTCAATTCATCAACTTCAATAATAGAGTCAGAATAATATACCTCATTGTCTCTTGATTCAACCATGAAGTATTGTTGCTGACTTCTTCTAGTTCTTCTTCTTCAAAGTTTTCAAAATCCTTATCTGACTAGGCTGCAGTCATCGTTTACTTTATAGATTTTTTATCCTTTGTCTTGTCCTTTTGAAGAAGAGGACATTCTAGTCTTATGGGTCTCGGTTTCTTATAGTTATAGCATACGATTTGATTATTTTGTGTATTGTTATTGTTATTGATGCCTTTTGACATGAACCTGTTGTTTTTATCTTTCTTATTTCCTTCTCTTTTTCTTCATCAACTTCTTTTTTATAGAAGTGGGTATATTTTTGACCATAAAGTTGAACTCATCATCTCTATTTATTTGCAACTCAGTGTCACTTTCATCACCATTTGATTCGTCAGTTGCTTTCAGTGTCATTCTTTTTCTATAGGAAGATCCTTCATCTCACTTAAGTTTGATTTCATGGATCATCATATTTTCTCGTAGCCAGTCAAGTGAAATAGTATCTAAATCCTTTATCGTTTCTAGAGCTATCACCTTAGGTCTCCATTCCTTTGATAGGAACCTCAGAATCTTTCCCAATTTCTCTAGGGTATGATGATGATGTTGAAGCGTCCGAAGAATTCGTCTATGGTCTCTACCTATTTCATGCCAAAAGTTCCGTATTGATGCACTGAAAAGACTTATTCTATGTTTCTTTACCTCATTCATTGCTTCAAATATGACTTGAAGTTTGCCCCACATTTCTTTTACTGTAAAGTAATAGGATACCTTTTCATATTCTTCAGGAGACAATGCACATAATTGGTGATGTTTTGCCTTAGCATTTAGTTATCCATTTCTCCTGTTAGCATCAGTCTATACTTCTTTGTTATTGAAAGTGGGAATTGTGACACCAACTTTAATTGTTTGCCATACTTAGAAATCTATAGATTGGAGATATATGGTCATTCTCACTTTCCAGTATAAGTAGTTGTTTCTATTAAAGTAAGGAGACTCTGAGATAGGTTTTCTATCACATGTTGTAAAACACAAAAATGTGAAACCTTACTTTGATACCAAATGATAAAAACAAACACAAGAAAAATTGGGGTGAATTGTGTGTGTAATTTTTTTAACAAATTCTTTCAATTCGTATAATAAATAGATCCTAGTTAAATAAAGATAGTAAACCTATCAGACAATAAGGCCTTTTAAAAAGATAGGAGCTTATTAGACAATAGGAGCCTTTTGTGGGATAAGACCTTGCTTAAACGAAAGGAGCTTACTGAATGATAAATCTTATTAAAACAATTTAAAAGTAGAAAGTACCTGTTAAAACTGAAAGGAACCTCTTATAAGTTGAAAACAAAAGGAGCCTCTAATAAAAGTGAAGGAGACTCTTGCTAAAAACAACACACACACATACATAGTATAACGCAAAATTTAACGGTTAAAGAGAAAGAAGAAAGAAGAAGTCAATTTATACTAGTTCAACTTACAACGTAAGCCTATGTTCAGTCCCAAGTATCTAGCTTGAGTGTTTCACTATAAAAATTGAGTATTAAATTTGATGAGCCTTTATAAGCTCAAAAGTATATATTTTTCAAGGTTTTCTAACCTTTCACAATCGAAATGTATAACAAGCTTATAAAAAACTCACCAAAAAATAATTTCTCTCTTGATAGAGTGATTTCACTTCTAAAGCACAATAGTAATGATATAATTCTCAAGAGTATAGAAGCTACTAAAAATGTTTTGACAGTCTGAATATGTTTATTTTGCTTCATAAGTGTTGTTGTTCTTCCTTAAATAGTTAATTTCTTCAACTAGTCGTTGCTTCACTCGCATCTTTAGTCAATTGGTTGGATTTAACCTTGAATAACTTTTACGTCATCTTTGCAAAAAATCTTTCAATAATCACGAAGGTAATATATGACCTTCATAATTAGTAGGATCCTTTTAAATAAACCATTTCTAATAAGGCAAGTTCGTAAAGAAGGTTCTTGCAAGAAAGAAACATATTTGTTATGAATTTATTTCCTTTTTGGTAATTAGAATGTTAATTTTACAAGGAAATAAATCCAATTTAAAATTTGAAATATTATATAGTTATCATCAAAATCGTTAAATATAAACCTTTAGCTAACAATCTCCCTCCTTTTAATGATGACAAGCAACAATAGATATTTTTTTCAAAATTCAAAGAGATAATAGATGATTTCAAAAGATACCTGTGTCTTTTATATATCTAGTCATAAATAAAAACAACTTGTCTCTTAAAAAATGAACCTATCATTTATATATAACAGATTTTCAAAATTTCAACAGCATAATCAATCACACGTATATTCTAGCATCATTGAGATATAAGCATTTAGAAATATATCATCATAAATGCAAAAAATATGAAATTTCCAAAAATATATCATATAAACTCTCCTCCTTTGTTATTATCAAAAATATAATTTAAAAGAAATTAATTACTAGAAGAGTTTAAAGACCGCACTGCGCCATAATTAAAAAAGCATGATTATTTAATAGAGAAAAGGGATTGGCTGAAAAAAGCTAATGGACCTAAGGCCCAAGGTTAAAAGGATGCATGAAAACAAAAATCACAACCCAACGGCTATGCAAACCCAAACTTCAAATAAATCAAAAGCACAAAAAAATAATCATTCTTACTCAGGCAACATGCCTAAAGGCTTCTCATTTGGTTTTATTTTTATAACCCATTATTTTTGGCGTTTTTAACTCTCTATTGCCACATACACCCTCAATGAGTCATTCAATTTCATAAAAATATTCATATGCAAGTATATATATGTTCATGCAATTAATTTTAACTATTTTGGGTCCAAAGTTTTAGATTGGAATATTGGAAACTTGGGTTAAAACCTTCGTTCTTTTATAAAAGCCTTGGGTCTAAGTTGTTGTTCTTTAGAATGTGAGACTTAGGACTAAACAAAAGTAATAAAAGTATATTTAAAATTGAAAATTTTAATATATGATATATTTCACATAACAAATGAGTCGAACCTAAATAACCTTCTCCTTTTGCTTTGGTCTCTTGGGCTTTTCCCTTTGAAGTGTAAACTATGATGCAAATTGAACCCCACCCACTGAGTCTAAAGAGAAAAAGGGCAGTAACACTAATCTCTATTCATAAAGAAAAATCAAACCTAAGCAAACAAATGCAAGAGACAAAAATTGTTTAGAAAACAAAATGGGTTTAAGAACAAATCTTTAAGAAAAAACCTAACAAATAAAAATTAAACTTATTCTAGGTCCAAGCCAACCCTCCTATTTAAAGCAAAAAAAAATAAGTAGAATATAAACCATGACCTAAATATTTGCATAAACAACCAACGCCAATCAACAGACAACTCAAATTGATCAAATAGGCCTAGTGCAAAATATATATATGTTTTTCAATAATGAAATTTGGTGTGAGAATGGAGGTTATTTATAAGCCACAATATCTCTTTAAGGTATATATTAGTTATATTGAAAATAAAAAATATTTTCAATAAAAATATTAAAAATAAGCATATTTGTAAGAAAGTGCAAAGAAACAAGTAACACAGTAAGAAATATATAGCAAATGAATTGAAACAAGTTTTGGAGAAATTTAAAGTGAGATAATGGATAATCTTCGAAGAAAGTATACGTTACATGTAGCTCAAATTGTTCAACATTATAAATATTTACATTTCTTTAGGCAACTCAAGAATACAAAGTAACATTTGGAGAAGTTAGTGGGAACACTTATTTTATGGTTTATCACTTAAATATATTTTTATGTTGGTTATGTGTAATTAAATCTTTAGTGTTAATATTATACTTTATGTTTATAATATTTTACAAATAGGTGGAAGTAAATTTTAGATGCTCAAAGCTCGAGAAAACAATGCAAATATAGCATAATCTTCTTAAAATACAGCTGCCAATACAAATATGCAAACAAACACGCAAAATAGAAGGAGGATCAAATTGAGGGTAAAAATATCAACTCTAAAAAAATCTCTAACTTGTTAATGGTGAATCTATTATACATTGAACAGTATATGTGTAACACCTCACTCCCACGTGACCCGAACCCGATAGTATTTGTGATATCCGAGTCCGTGCCCCGCGAGGGTGGCGTACTACATCAGTCAGTAAAACTCGGTATACATTTTTTTTGAACCATTCATTTCACGTTAAAAGGAAATAGTTTCAGTCATTACACATTCACGCGGAATAAGCAGTAAACAGTAGAAAATTACTATCATTTAGTAATACTTTACAAGAACCATAAAATACAAATACAAATCAATTTACAAAGATTGCGGAAGACAACATTAGGAAACACTAATGCAGACGCGAACTGATCCCGACCTCTATCCTTCACTTGCCTACAGTAGATATATTCCTGTGTCAATCGGCGTATTCTTCAAGACCTGAAAAATAGATGCAAATTTTGGGTGAGTTTTGCGAACTTAGTGAGGAACCATCATCGATGGTTCGCCCAATTCATGCATCACATAACAAATTACAGTAATAGTACAGTCATAGTACTAATAAGCCAGGCACAGAAATCATACAGTCATAAACAACAAAAACCATTTCAGGTATTCAGTCCAGTATGTATGCAATGCACATGTGACTCTTTTCCAGTTTATTACAGTGTTGTGACCGGGCGCTTAACAGTGATCAGTATTCAGTAGATGCGTCTAGGGAGTAGGAGAGCCCTCTGGGTATGCACTAACTCTCCTCGAGCTCGAGGCTCGGTTCAGTAACAGTGAGTAACAATAGCGACTCAGGTCACAACTATCATTATATGAACAGGCCTTTATGCATGAATGCGTATGTCCCAATTTACTTTTACAGTCAGTTTACATTTCAATGCCCAATTCCCATTCCTTCGGACCTTCAGTCCGGTATTTCAGTCATAACCAATTGTTTTTACATTCATAAGCAGTTTTACACAAGTAGCACTTCAATATCAAGTTTCCCATACTTCGGACACCTATGGTCCGAAATCAATCAAAAG
>JANTNU010566530.1:0-10765 GCA_024752395.1 Erythroxylum havanense
ATATTCACGTCGTAGACATCACAGAAAGTTGTCAACTCATGGATCCAAACGGCAACGTACCGTTCAGCCAAAATCCGACAGAACCACCTAGTAAATGAAAAAGTGGGATCAACGAACAAATTTTGTGCCAACGAGCCCCTGGATGATCATTTTGTCTTCATGTGATAAACCCAAATTAAGTGTTGTTCATCAATTCTAGAAAGTATCTGTTTCGATGGACTTGGGAATGATAAACCCAAACAAGTAGTAAAATGTTACATCACCAAACATGACCTTAAATTCACACGTGGTGCTTTAATTTCACCAATTTCTTATATGCCATCTTACCCAAATAACCCACAAAGAAACGCTTGAAAGAGTATCGTCGAAGTAACTTTTGGCCTGTTTTTCCTGTCAATTTTTGCTTCAGCTAACAATACGTAAGTAAATATTAATTAGAAACTTCTAAAGTACGGTAAAACAAAAGGTTTTAGATAATGAATTGACAGTGACTAAAACTATGCTCACATTAATTACCAAAAGTATTCATTTAGATTGATAGTAAAATATTTTCGAATAAACAAATTACTACAAACGAGTAATTAATTACATTAATGGTCTTGTTCGAAGGCCGTTATTAATATATTTTATGTGTTTTAGGCAAAGTAAAAAAAGTTCCTATTTTTTGGTCTTTATATATATAAAAGATAAAATATAGATTCTTTTTGTTGTTCTTTACAAGGTCAAGAGTAGGCTCTATTTTATTTTATTTTATTTTTTATAAGAATAAAAATAAGATCTATTTTATTATTTATAACGATAGGCCTGAGCTGGTACCCAACATTGTCTTGTTCTTCTCTTAGTTGATTCTTTATGTAAACATATCGAGGAAAAATTAGTAATCTTTTGTTAATTGACGATCGAAAACGTTTTACCAAGAGCGCCAGCTTCTCAACACACCCTACTAATTAACATACTAATCTTCACTTTGTGTCTTTTCACACTACCATTCTCATCTGTTACTCAAAACAAGATGAAAGCTAATATTACTCACGAGGAATGTGGTTGATATAATAAAACTTAGGAAAGGAACACGAACCTTTCAGTGATGACTGCAATGGGAACCATGAAAGCCGTCCCAAACAGAAAGCGATATGCAATAATAATTCTCGAACTCATTCCATCGTTTACTGCCAATTTGTAAAGCACATTCACTCCACAGCATGCAACCTGAACCACCACCATCAGTACCGTAGGCATCAATCCATGTACCATATTACACAGTCTCGCCATCCTCGCCATTCTTTCCTTTTGCCCTTTTCGATTGATCACCAACTCCAAGCACAACAGTTTTGGGTGTTAAAAAGGAAGTGTGTATAAAACCAAGTAGACGGACATCTTCCTTCTCCTTAATTAATTTATGTTCAAAAAGAAAGAGACAAAAGTTGCAAATGCGTTCGAAAGGATAGTCTTTATTTGTAGGAGAAAGTGCTATGTTTTAAATGGCAGAATATTGGGAAACATCAAAATATGAAAGGATAGCATTAACTACACTTTAAAGACTTGCACCTTTTTTTATGGAGTGTTTCAATGGTAATAAATTACATCTTCTTAATCTACGTAATACTTAATATTTTAATGCAAACATTAAATAGTTATACTTTTTTAAAAAAATTTGTTTAACTTGAGTTCTTAATTGTTTAAGCTATCAGTGAAAATAAAGACATTGAGATAGATACATTAACATCAAATTTAAAAGTTTGAACTCAAAAATTTTTACATACAAATGTATAGAAGTTGAGATTTTGATAAAATAATTATACCAAGATATTTATTAATTATTAGTTTCTTAAAAATTATCAATAAACTTTGTAAATAATTTTTCCTTATCAAATAAAATAGTTACAATCTATCACATGCAAAATTAATCATTTTAGATTTGACACATACTTTTTTTAGGAGGTAAATGCTGTTTCACTTATTTTGTTTCAACGTTATTCCAACTTATCTCATCTACGTATTTATATAAGCCTCACATAAATGTGTGGATAAGATAACTAGAAATAAAATTGAAACAACAAAAATGGAACAGATGATTTGATCCCCACTTTTTGTCTCGACACAGTTAAAATTAAACACTATTCTAAAAGAAAAATTGGAAATTTTAACTCGCCTCCATTGATCAAGTCGAATTTGGACTTAACATGCTACGGTAATCAATCTATTGGTGATTAGAGGGATCATCATCAACGGATTATACTGTTTGCAAAGAAAAAGAAAGAAACGATGTTTCAACTTCTAACATGAATCAAAGCAACGGGTGGATACGAACAAACAGTGACTGAGATGAACTTAGAATTATGATTGAATTTGAGATTGGCAATTGCGAGTCTTGTAAAAGTAGCTTCCAATTTTTGCAGATTAAAGCACTGCAGTGAGCTTCTAAATTTATCAAATGAGCATTAATTAAAATAAATATTTCTACTTAATACCCTTTTTGTGCCATTTAAATCTTGGAACAACTGAGCTGGCAAGCAACTCTTGTATTTGTGAAGCCAGTTGATTGAAAGAGCAAGAGAGCTAGTATTTATTGCAACAAATGAGATTGTAACTGTGCTATTTTATCCCATTTCATCACATGTGTTGCTTTCAAAGCACGTGCAGTGGTTTCGTTATACCTTTGACGGGCTGTTTGTAGAATGGAATAGCCATTCTATTCCTAACCCATTCATATCTAATTCCTAAATTCATGTTTGGTTAAAAAGGAAGATGGGAATAACTATGTAACATCTCATTACCGATGAATTACATCTCATCACCGATGAGAAGGGTAAAATAATAATTTGGAATGTGTTATGAGTGTGTAAACGTATCTCGTCATGTTCATGCCTAATATGGCCTTCATATATGCATAAATTGTAATTTTTGTACATGCATTCATGACATTTCCCGGCATATGTGTTTATTATGAAAAATGTGTTATTTGTGCTTGAAAAATGAATTGGAGTCAATTTTTGTGAGTTTTTTGTTTTTAGTGATTTTTAGAAAATTTTCGGAATACTTTTCCGGACTGGAAAAACAGTCAAGTGGCGGACTGAATGGATTTTCGGTACTAGAAATGACTATCCAATGTCACTGAAAAATTAGATACATAATTTTAGGATTTATTGCTTTGAACCATTGGAATTTGGAGAGAAATTGGACTAGAAATTACATTGTTTTGGAAAAGAAATAAATGAACCCTTAAAAACATGACAAGTGGCAATTGACACATATCACTTGCCTACTTAATCTTATGTTTAAGTGTTGTATAAATATCTTCCTAAGGCAAGCTATCCACGACACTTCTCTTTTGAAGGAATAAAAAGTGTTTTAGATGGATTTTCTCCTCCATCTTCGTAGCTTCCTTCATCTCCTCTTCTTCATCGATTTTTCTCCTTCTTTTTGTTTTAGCTTAATTGCTACTCTTTTCTTCTCCCTTAAGTGCTTCCTCTTCATGTGTCCAAGCCTAAGCATGTTGCCTCCCTTATAGTGATGATCGTATGGTGAGAGAGGAAGGTAAAGGATGGGTGAAAAGTGGAAGAAATGAAGAATTAAAGGCTTGTTTAGGTGAGAATTGTGCATTGTATTCTTTCATTTGGTAGCTAGATGCATTTATTGTGATTAATTGTGCATTAATTTCATAAAGATAATGGTAGGATTGTTTGGTTATAAGTGTATGTATGTTTGAGGATGAGTAATGAATATGTTATGGTTGGTTTTGGATGTTTGAATAATGTTAGATGAGTGGAGAATTCAAGTAAGAAAATTGTGTGTTGTGTGCTGCCAAATTGTTATTATTATTCAAGTGAATGTCTAGATGAACTTGTGGCTGAATTAGAGATTAAATTGGATGCTTATTGAAGTAGGATTGTTGTTGAAATGAAAGAAGTTGTGTTAGATATGAAATCTAGAAAATTTTACTTTGTGTAGGTTTCAGATTTTTGCTCATAACTTTTGACATGGTTGTCCTATGGAGATGAGCTTTAGCTTAAATTAAACTTAAGAAGTATGGTTAGAATTCATATGAAGGAAGTTTTTTCCAATTATGGCTTTAAGAGTTTTAAATTTTGCTTGGAAAGTAAGTTATGTGTGTTGTGTGAATAGTGTCCTGATTTTAGGTCTAACATTGAAGACCAGAAACATTGAGGATTTTTCTAGGCTAAAGTAGACTGATTTTGTGATTTTCGTCTTCATGAAAGTTGAAGATTTACTTGTTAAATTTCTAATGCCACTAAGTATGAATTTTTTTTTATTTTTAGGTTAAAAGTTATGCTGTTAATGTTCAGGTGGTAAGTCAGCTGAAAATGTGCTTTGAGTGCAAATGGCTCTAAGTGTATAGGTTTTGTGCTTTTTGTGTTCTGATGCTAATTGTGGACTGTTAGGGGTGAAATTGGCTCAAGTGATCTTCTTAAAAGTTGGATAGGATTGTTGTAGCTTTCTAATGAGATATAATATGTTAATTGTGGATATAAGGATTGTATGTTATGCATTTTCAAAGTTTGAACATGGTTTAGGTGAAATGGTTGCTTAATAAGCTTTAACAGGACAACCACATTAATGGGAGGATTTGAACTAGTTAGAGATGGAATTTGGTCCTAAGTCCTTCATGAGATTTGTAGCATGTGTTCTTATCTTTTCAGTGATACCAAGCTTGAAATTATTCGAAAATGGGATAAGAAGTTATGAATTTTGGAAGATTGGGTTATTGTTGAGAATAATTTGGGTAGGCAGAAGCTTTGCTTGAGAATTTGATTTAGTTAGAGATGTAATTGGCTTCCAAGTTGTTCATGAAAGTTGTAGAATTTGTTTTTCTCTTTTGATTGATATAAAATTTGGAATTTTTGGCAAAAGGAATGGAAAGTTATGATTTTTGCAAAATAGTATACTGTTTTGTGAAATATTGTTCAGGCAGTAAAGTTGGTTGCATTTTTGACACCCTTAAAGATACAATTGATTTTTATGTCCTTCATAAAACTTGTAGAGCTCTCTTTTATCTTGAAATTTATATTAAGTTTGTCCAATTTGGAGTTCAGAGTAAGGAGTTATGACTTGTGAAAGTTGGGATGTCGGCAGAAGAAAGAATAAAGCTTCCAGTCGGTCACTGTAGTCGACCTAGTCGACTACAACCTCTAACTAGTCGACTAGGACATATATTTTTCCTGAACTGACCTCTCTCCACTCTTTTGTTTATAACTTTTCTGTCTGACATCTGATTAACCTAATTCTTGAGGCATCGGAGTCGTGAAATATTTAATTTCATTTCTATGTGACATTGAAAAATTTTAGAGATGAAATTGACGACATCTCTAAAATTCTGACATTATATTTCTATGTGACCTAAATATTTTGTCGAAATATTTTTCAACGATATTCACTATTCCGTCGGCGAGATTTTTGACAGTTATGATTAATCGTCGGTGAGTATACCAACGGTTCATAAAATTATGACGGTTAAGTTAGTATCAACTTGCAATATTACCGACGAAACAAAGAGTAATCGTCGATAAATATCTTACATTTTATTGACTATTTATGGTGTGTCGTTGGTAAATATAGTGCATTTTACTGACGAAATTTTATTTTCCGTCAGTAAAGAAAATTAAAAAAATTAAAAATCTCGACATTATATTTTATTTCATATCTTATGATTAATGCATAATTTCAACAGTTATGAATTATCTGTACATAATATTTTGATTTATTTATATATTTAATTTATTTAAACATAAAGTTGATTGATGATATAAAGTTAAAATTAACTTAATTGATAATAAAAACATTGTAGTGTACATAATAAGTTTTTGTAATTCAAAGCAAATGACTACATCAATACTATTGTCTTGGTGAGTTCGGGTGCTCTGAGGTGCTATCCCTCACCTTCAACTCATCCACCTCATGTCTCAGTTGAGTTATGTAGTCCATCAATATCTCCATTGTGGTCCAAAGTTGCTTGACTTCATTGGTTTGCGACCGTCTACTAGATGCTGTTGTACTAGATATGGAGGATTGCGAATAATATATGTTCACAAATGAACTTAGCTCAAAGATCCTTCCACGACAACCCATACCATCCACTACATCAATATATGTCTGAATCTCATCAACAACTTGTTCATGCTGAGACTGTTGCTGAATGTTTTCTTGTATTTTGTCCTATTAGGGGGTGATGTTTATATTAGTAAGTGATAATTATTAAGAATTAATATTAAAGCATAAATTTCACATACATCCAGTTTTCTACACCAGGTGTTGACGAATGTTACACCGTCATGCTTCTTAGTGTAAGTGTGCAAAATCAACTAATGGAGTGTAGGCCTCATGCCGATAGACTTTTCTTGCATAAGAGTAAAATGTTATAAGTGAACTAGAATTTATAAAAATTTTGGCAGAGTTTCCTCTATTTTATAATATTTAACCCCTGTTGAACAAAGAAAATAACTCAACATTGACATATATGGTACCTGACATTTATACGATTATCATTATCCATAATACTCATTTTCATTCCAACAGTCACACATCAATTTAAATTAAAATACAACAAAGTAAAACAATTAGAATATGAATGTAAAAGTTAGATACTTATAAGTCTCTCTGTATGCTTATGGTGGGTAATTGATTCTCCCGTATGTATGGGAAGACTCTCTCCCCCAGTCCTCAACTTCTGTTAATCGAGTTACGTCCTAAGATGGACATTACCTCAGGTGATATCTAATACTCCTACCAACGACTTCATATTTGGTCAAAAATATAAGACGGCCGTACATCAACCTTGTGTATCACACCAATAAAGTCACAATAACGTGTACGTACTTGTCTCTCCCATAATTTAAGTATGACCGCATCAAAATTAGAATAAAAAAAAATCTTTCTAAAATAAAAGGAAAAATATTTGATAAATATTTATAATGTAATAATATTTATCTAATTAATGTATACAAATCAATTAAAACAAGAAAATAACTTTTTATTGTACCTCAAACTCTTGAAAGTAAAATGCCTTGCTTGAGAGATATTTTTTCATACATAACCCTCAGGATTAATCTTCTCCTTAAGTTTAGATGTCATATTTTTAGAATACGGTCCAAACAGAATCAACCTAATATAAGAACAAATAATTTTATACCATTTGCAAAAATTTAAACTTATAACTTAATTATAAATATATAGTATTTAATGTAATTTCACTTACAGATTATTGACAATTGTTATGTACGTTCATCCATCAAGTCCCTCAGCTCTAGATCGGCGGGCTGTCTCCTTCATCTGATATAAGGGTAGTGGATGATGTAGAAAGCAGTGGATGGTGTAGCATGAGGAACAACAGGTAATGAGATATCTGCAACTGTAGGCCCTAAAGGAGGAAGAGATGATTCAATTGCAATTGTAGACTATGATGGTTCACCTTCACAGTAAGTACCTTCGAATCATTGTCTTAACCTGGTCGCATTACATCACGTTGTCTCTTTGGCGGCATATTTCTACCTAAAATTTATTGTTTATTGAATTTTCTAGAAATATAAAAATTTGAATTCAATATTTTTCACAATATATTCAAAAGGAAATAAGGCAATTTGTTGAATATCATATTCAGGTATAAACTTTGAAGTAGAAGGTTAACAATTATTACAGTCATAAAACAAGAACAATAAAAACCCTCACTTAATAGGACACAGTTTGGCCCCTAAATAGTAGGGAGGTTGTTTGATAAATTCTTACAGATACAATAATAAATCAACCTTAAAGTTGAGTCCAGTGTATTGCATCGATAAATGACAATAATATAATTATTTTATTAGATTCTAAGTGACATGAGCGTCAGTAAAGGTGAATGAGTCCCTGATTGAAACAATGATAGCTCTTTCCTCAAGTGCAAGGTTTTTAATACCTTCTTGCAACATCGTTTCCACTATAGCTAAACTTATAAAGGATACAGTGAATAAGTCGCCAGATTTAATATGAAAGACAAACTCTCTAGATGAACTATCAGTATGGAACAGTTTACCTAAAACATAATCAGTATAGAACTTAGATATTGTCATATTAAAAAACCATTAAACGAACCAAAATTGGAGTGACATGCATACGTGAATGTCCAAAGGAGGTATATGGAATTGACAAAATTTTCAAAATAACCGATTTCCCTAATCCTTTATGGATCGTTGTGACATCGCTCTAATCTCCATGGACATACATGTCATCTTTGAGATTAAAAGAAGCTGAAAACAACATGTAGTATATACCATCAAATGTGACTATATATAATAGCTTTATGAAAGGAAATGAGATGTACATAATAAGGAAAGTGACATTGTTCAGATAATACTAAATACCTTGAAGCAGAAGATCGGTCATGGAAGGCAAACAATCACTAGTCTATGAAGTAGAGATTTTTCCTTCATTGTTTATTCCTTCGGTTAGGACAATTTTTTTCACATTCCTTCCATCTGAAAGAATTACTACTATCCGAACCAGTCGCCATGTTGACATTCCTTAAATAAGAATTTGAATTCAATATTTTACGTAATATACTGAAAAGGAAATATTTGATTTGTTGAATAAAATATTCAATTACAAACACAAATTAATCGCTATCATAACTTAATTGTAAATTACAATCATCTTCTTTTTCTGAAGTATAAGAATTAAACTCTGGCTCCTCTTTAGATCTCTAGCCCTCGTCGTCCTCTCCAGATGAAATTTGAACATATTTGTTAGATGGATCATTCAAATTTTCATTATCATCATATGTGACAAATGCATTTATTTCATAAACATCTTTCTGAAATGCTTTACTTTCAATTCTACGTTCTCCTTTTTCATGTGATTCAAAAATAACTCTAGGTTTAACTTTGCAAACGGCCAACCAATTTGACTTATCTTGTTGTAAGCTGGAAAAAGGGACATAACACCTGTTTTGCTTATATTGCCAACACGAAAGATTCAAATTGTCTCAATCTTCTTTGGTTGTTAATTTCAACTAGATTGCATCGGCTATGCACTTTTGTTCCAATATTTGGAGTTAGGTCAAACTAGTTACACTTAAATGTCACACTTCATTTTATTGGCAATGCAGGGTATTGAATTTCAAGTATCTCAATAATTTTATCATAGTAATATACCAATTCTCCCTGTATTATAGATAATGATAATGGTATAAATATTTGGTGCCATATATGGCTGTGTTGAGTTATTTTCTTTATTCAACAGGGGGTAAATATCATAAAAATAAAAGAAATTTTGTCGAAACTTTTATAAATTCTAATTCACTTATAACAATTTATTTTTATGTAGGAAAAATCTATGGGCATGAGGCCTACACTCTGTCAGCTGTTTTTGCACACTCATACTAAGAAGTATGATTGTGTGACATTCAACACTCAATTTAGAGAACTTAATATATGTGAAATTTATCCTTTAATATTAATTCTTAATAATTATCACTTACTAATATAAATATTGCCTCCTAATAGGACTAAATACAAGAAAGCATTCAGCGACAGTCTCAGCACGAACAAGCTATTGATGAGAGTTAGATATATCTTGACGTAGTGGGTGGTAGGGATCGTCTTGGGAGGATCTTCAGGCTAGGTTTATTTGTAAACACATGTTATTTGCAATCTTCTACGTCTAGTACAGCAGCATCTAGTAGACGGTTGCAAACCAATGAAATCAATCAGCTTTGGACCACAATGGAGATATTGATGGACTACATAATGTAGTTGAGATATAAGATCGATGAGTTGAAGTGAGGGATAACACCTCAGAGTACCCGCAGTCACAGGACAATATGATTGTTATAGTCATTTGCTTTGAATTACAAATACTTATTATAAATACTATAATGTTTTTATTATCAATTAAGATACTTTTAACTTTATATCATCAATCAACTTTCAGTTTAAATAAATTAAATATATAAACAAATCAAAATATTATACACAAATAATTCATAATTTTTGAAATTATGCATTAATCATAAGATCATGAAATAAAATGTATTGTCGGGATTATTTTTTAAATTTTTTTGATTTACTTTACCGACGGAAAATAAAAGTCTGTCAGTAAAATGTACTATATTTACTAATGGAACACCATAAACTGCCAGTAAAATGTCAGATATTTACTGACGGTTATTCTTTATTTTGTCGGTGATATTGCAAGTCATTGTCAACTTAACTGTCAGGATTTTTTGAACCATCAGTATACTCACAGGCAGTTAATCATAATCATCAGAAATATTATCGACAGAATAACTAGTACCGTCAAAAAATATTTCGACATAAAGGAAATGTTCGTAAGCAAATTTAACGACAGTTACCATAAAAAAATATTCGTAAATTTACCGTTGGTCATTGTTAATCCGTCGGTAACTTTACCAAAGGTCACAGCCATCCGTCGGTATACTTACCGATGGTTACATAATATGTTCGTCGTTAAATTTACTTAAGGCTGTTTTAACAACACCATTGTCCGTTGGTTGATTCTATTGCTAATTTATATTACCGACGGAATCCACATATTTTTCGTTGTTAATTTTCATCGCTAAACGTTATTTTTCTTGTAGTATATTTTTAGTTTTTATTTTAAACAAAAATATATATGTGTGAATATAATATATTTTTAATAATAATAATAATAATAATTAAATATTAGATAAAACTTACAGATGAATTAATTTATTAAGTAAGCAATTTTATTTTATGTCTTATACAATATTTAAAAATTTATTAGTTATTTAATA
>JANTNU010567467.1:0-10757 GCA_024752395.1 Erythroxylum havanense
TATATATGTGGTAAGTTTATGTAATAAATTATTTAGTTATACAAATTAATGAAATGAACAAGATTAAATGGTAAAAATTTCAACAATTTGTTTTCGTTTTCCACTATTAGTCTTTCACGTTAAAAACGTTGCACGGAAATATATTGATTGATGAAGTTTCGTAGAGGGTTTGTTCTTTTTTAATCATAAAGTCACATATTCAAATAAAAAAACATTATTTTGTAAAAATATAAAAAATGACTATATACATTACGACCCTTCTTAAATTTCGAAAAAACATGAGCCTCATGTATCCGGTAAAAATATATATAAAAAAAAGTTGCATATATTATAACTCTTTTTATACTTCCACAAAGCAATGAGGTTTGTCCATAGAATATGTTGAACTTTTCTTTTTCTTTTTTTTTTTTTCCCTCAAGGCTCAGACGCCTACGAAACTTGTGATTGCTGGCGGTAGGTCAGTGAAGGCAAGAGTTCAGATCTTCTATATAATTTTATAGTATCTTATTGTATCTAGTAAATTTTAGTCATTCATTTATGTGTGTTCCACGTAAGTCCCACATAAATAAACACGGATCCTGCATAAATAAATGATTGAGATTTACTAGACATAATAAGACACCATAAAATTAGATAGAGAATCTTGTCCAATGAAAGCAAGAGCAATGGCTATTTGAGAAAAGATGGACAGCCGTTTACTATTGCGAGACTTTGGATATGCCAAAAAAGGCCCGGTCTATAAATAGAGCCACATGGAACAAAAGAAACCCCAGTGCTCTGCCAAACTCTTTCCTTTCGTTATAGTTATACCCTCCCTTAAGGCATTAGGCTTTAGGTTTATGGTTTTCATTTCCTACTCACAGTTAACGTCCCAACATTTCCATGGAAAATCAAAGAGCAAAGCAGCTTGTATCTGTCTTCATGATTGTGTTCATGATTCTAGTTTGCAGCATATCATCTGATGCAAGAGTCATGGTTACTTCGAAGAAACTGGACAGCCAGCGCCTGTTGAGTGAACTAGGGTTTACTCAACCAAAATTGGCTTCTCTTCGACACTTGAGCAAGGTAAGCGAAGAACCCCCGATCGGCGCTAGATCACCGTCAGGACGAAATCCCGCACACCCGATGCATCTCGACGGACCTGGTCCCCATAAATAGGACTTATGTTAGCTCTTTCATGGTTGTCTCTGAATCAGTTTACATATATGCAGCAGTGTATGTCTTACTATTGAACTTGGATGCATGAGTGTTTGATTGTGAGATTCTCGTGTATTTAACACATAAATAGGTTAAGTTTCGAGACGAAAGAGGTGGGGTTGGCTTTGAAGAGCTAGTTATTGTCAACAAAAAAAAAATTTGCTATTGGTGTGTACTTATAAATATGAATATTATAAATAAATAAAAATATTTTTATTCAATAATATAATTACTAATAATCATTAAATAATGACTAACTAATCTTTAATATCATCTCAGTGTGCATGATATATGAAAATTGTATTATTAAATAATGCATTTTCTCTCTTTTTATGTTGAAATACAAAAAGAGGAAAATCCCAACTTTGAGTTAGATCTATATTGGATATTACTTAAATGGTTTTAGCCCAATTTAGCTTAATACGAACTTATAATCGTGAAATCAATTCGATTATAGTCATAAATTTTCCTATTTTATTGTCATTTTGATTTTTGAATGGAAAAAACTTACTAATTTTTTACTGGAATAAATTATTTATTTTTTCTCACTTTTTGGTGCAATAAAAATTTAAAGGATAATTTAAATTCCAAAAGTTGTAGTTGTATCATAAATCAAAAGGAATGAAGTTAAGGCAAAAATTGATGAGTTTAAATTGTTCTTAGAGTACATACCTGTGCTTGAGAGGCACATGCCCGTGTCAATGATGGAGAAAAATCCGTATCAAGACTATGAGTAAAATTTTATTCTTTTAAAATTTAAAGATAAGTTTGAGAGACAGAAGTTGCATAGGACAAGAACACACGATGATAGAAGAGTTGAAGAGTCCAAATAACTTTTATCAACTGCAGTTTTGTAAAATTTTGATTTCTTGAAGTTGTTTAGGAGTAGTATTATGCACGCGTGTGTCAATTTGTACTGAATTCTAGAAATTAGAGAGGAGCTTTAAGAAAGCTAAAAAAGCTTTAACTTTGATTATTTTATGAAGTATTTTTTGTTTGAAATCTTAATGCTCGTATCTTGTTATTCTTGGATTTAGTGGATTTCTTATTGGTAAAATTATGTGTCTAATTTTTTTTTGTCGTTATCTACATCATCAAAGTAGTTTGTTATTAGTTAAGTGATCTTATAATCATGTGAGCATTATTGCTTAAAGTCTCAATAAGTGGTATCAGAACCATAAGTATAAAGAGTGACAATAGTTTTATAATGAAGTTGGCATCAACCAACTATTAGATATGGAGACTTATGATGAAAGATCTCCAGTATTATAAGGATCTCTATGTTCCAACTTATATGAAAATATATATAAAAGACGAAATCCCGTCTAAGACGAAGAAAATGACAGATAAAAAGTGGGAGAAGATGAAGCAAAAACCTTGAGAACTATTGGACATTGGATAGATATCAACATACTCAGTTACATATTCCAAAAGACGAATCATTTTGAGCTATGGAAGAAATAAGAAACCTTGTGAAACTAAAGTTGAAGGCTGAGAAATCAATATGAGCTTCTCAAAGAGTTTTAGGACATCATCAACAAAGTTGATTATGATGAATATCATCCTCAATGATGAACTACAAGCTTTGTTTCCATTGAATTCTTTTTTAGATAATTAGAAAATTTTAGTTGTGAATATCAATAACTCCACTCCAATGATATGCTTTCTTTGAATATGATCAAAGATAACATGTTTAATGAAGAGCTAAGGAAGGAACAAAGATCATTGTCGATAACATCCAAGCTCTTGGTAGAAAAGCAAGAGCAGAAGTTCTAAAAGGCAACATAAGTCAAAGAACATGACGAAGTCTAGAGATGGTAAAAAGACCAAAATGTGTCACTACTACACTAAACCTAGTCACATAGAAAAGTTTTGCTATAAATGGAAAAGAGACAAGGAGAAGTAAGATAACTAGAGGATGGAGATGATAACAACATTGATAAAATGACATCAAGCACAAATGGTTAAGTGATCTCATTGATCGTGTGAGCATTATTGCTTAAAGCCTCAACAAGTGGTATCAAAACCATAAGTATAAAGAGTGGCAATAGTTCTATAATGAAGTTGACATCAACCAACTACTCGATATGGAGACTTATGATGAAAGATCTCCAGTATTATAAGGATCTCTATGATCCAACTTATGTGAAAAAAGTATAAGACAACGTCCCATCTAATCTGGAGAAAAATACATATAAAAAGTAGCAAAAGATGAAGCAGAAATCTTGAGAATTATTGGAAATTGGATATATATCAACATATTTAGTCGTTATATCCCTTCCCTTATCCCCGTTGAGAAATAGAATGCCTATATTTCCTGATTTCAATAGGACTCCTTACAAGGCATGTCCCAAAAGATGAATCATTTTAAGCTATGGAAGAAGTTAGAAGAATTATGATGCTGAAGTTGAAGGTTGAGAAATCAATATGACCTTCTTAAAGAGTTTTAGAACATCATCAACAAAGTTGATTGTGATGAAGATCATCCTCAATGATGAACTACAAGCTTTGTTTCTATTCAATTCTTTGTCGAATAATTAGAAAATTATGGTCGTGAATATCAACAATTCCATTTTGAATGATATGCTTTCTTTGAATATGATCAAAGATAGCATGTTCAATGAAGAGCTAAAGAGAAAAAAGATCAATGTCGATAACGTCCAAGCTCTTAGTAGAAAAGAGAGAAACAAGTAAGAGTAGAGGTTTCAAAGGGCAACATAAGTCAAAGAACAGGACGAAGTTTAGAGATGGTAAAAAGACCAAACTGTGTCACTACTGCATCAAACCTAGTCACATAGAAAAATTCTCCTATATATGGAAAAGAGATAAGAAGAAGTAAGATAACTAGAAGGACGAAGATGATAACAAAATTGATAAAATGACATCAAGGCACAAATGATGAAATGTTGTTGATTTGTGTGACCCGTGAGTGTAAATGACTTGTTGATACAGGGATTGTATTCCAATGGAGTACTTCACCAACTATAAAAATGATGATTTTGAAAGTGTAAAGATGAGTACTCAGAGCTCCATCAATGATGTTGGCATAGGTGGCATTAAAGTTCAAACTGATGTTAGGCATGTTTTGATCTTTAAAGTTGTACCATACATTTTAGACTTGTGTCTAAAATTGTTGCCTGTGAATGTGCTTGACTAAGAGGAATACCCGACATACTTTTGGTGACAACAAGTGGGAACTGTCTAAAGGAGCATTAATTTTTACTCATCGTATAATGTGTTGCACCCTATACAAGACACTTAAAATTAAAGTATTTGTTGGATAATTACATGTTATTCAAGAAAACAGTTCATAAGATTTGTAGCACTGGAGATTATGACACATTAACAAGGAGATTAAATTATTAATTGGAAGACCACTTATCCCTACGAAGAACGATTTTTCTTAACCTCTAAAATTATTGTGTTGTTGGAAAGCAGCATCAAATGTCTTTCCAAAAGAAGTCTACAAGGAGAAAGACAAAGTTGAAGTTGATATATTCGCACATATGTAGTTTCATAGAATTTAAACAGTCAATTATTGTACTATAACTTTAATTTAAATTTAGAGATGAAAATTCTCCAACTTTTTTCTAGATTATAGGTTATTGTTTTATTGAATTAAGTATGCAAAACCCCATAAAAGAGAGACGAACTATTTAGTTATATAGATAAATAAAATTTAGATTATATCATTTACGTGTTCACCAAGTAACTTACTCATCTTCAACTCTTATTGATGAACAATTTAGTTATACGTAGTTACATAGTTAACGTGTTTACCAAGTAACTTGTTCAATCTTCAACTCTTATCTTTTTTAATAAATTTAAAATATATTAGACTGATGAACTTTTCGTAGAAGCCAATAGGCATTTTCAGCCTTCACAATTCACACTGCTCTAAACATATATAAAGAGCACCTTACAAGAACCATAAAACACTCCACCTTAATTCTATAACTCTACTTTCCTCTCAACTGAAGGATCGCAATATGTAGCAGAAATTTAAAAAAATGTAATTATTTATTGCGTTTAAGAATCATACTCATAATCATAATAGGCAAATAATAAATACCAAGAATTCGTGAGGATTAATCGATACTGAACTTCGAAACTACGAAGTTTTTATATGTTTCATACTAAAAAATATATCTCGTTTTCAACACTTGATATAGCTATGATTATTTTAAAGAACCTTTCTTCAAATATCTATATTTCTCTTGTCTTTGTGTTATGACTTACGTACAATACAAAAACGAAAACATCAATCTCTATGTTTTCTTTTTACTCTCACTTAAAAAAAATCATAGGAGAAGTACAAACATACTAAGGTATTAAGCGGAGAAAGGAAACCCCAGATATATCCTCTAGAAGGATAGAAGCAGCAAGTTCCTTAAAATCAAACAAAAACTTCTCTTTGTCATGTATCACCGTACCAAAAAAAAAATAGAAAGAATATAAGAGTTTCGCTTCTCTGCGTTTTTCATACACCCAAAAAGAAACGGAAAAAACCTTATTATCTTACACTTGCAATTTTTTGTGTAAGTCATTTTAATAACGTTTCTTTTGCAAAAACTTAAACAACCACTGATGCATCCTTTTAGTTTGGTCATACCTTTTGGTTAATTAAAAAAACCAAAAGTAATAACCATTATTTATAAAATTAAATAAAATAAAACTATTTTATTTTATTCATTTATTTTGTACAAGAAAAATTCTAATATTAATTATATTTTTTGTGCCAGCAAAAAATATACTAACATGCTACATAGACTATTTAATAAATTATTTCATAATAAATTAAATAATCATAAACGGAAAATATTACACTCGTAAATGTGTAACTACATAGGTTCATCACTGAGTTTATAGTAATTAATCTAATTAATTACTAATCGAAGTTGGCATCTAACAACACTTCTCAATGACATAATAGTGTAAAGTAATAATCTTACAAAGACAGAACCTTAGTTTAAGGATAATGTATGATTTACTTCTATCATTACAACTCCGGATTATCCTAAGGTATGGTTTAACTGTCAAGCCTTATTAGATAACCAATTATGTTACATGTTGATCATTAATAATTGATAAATGGCTTAGAAAACTCCCTATCCTTACTCATTCAATCGCCTTGACTAAGATCTTGAAACAACCATTAAGATCATGATAATATAAAGTTCAAACTCATTACCTAGAGTCGATGGATCCCATCTTGACTCACCACTAATCATATAGGTATTTAATTATATCCAATGATAATTCAATTAGCATTTTTATACACTAGTGTCTGACATCAAAACATAATTAGTGAACTATTGATTACTATGATGATCTCAGGTCAAAGGAAAAATATACATTTAAATCCTTATGAGAATATTTCACTTGACAGTTTATAGATAATATTAACTATTGAGAATTCTCAGTTTGGTCAGTTCAATAATCATATCTCCATATATCTATCCAATAGATACTATTACATATATATTGATCTAATCGGATCATTAAAGTTCTTATTTGATGATCCTATGATCAAGAATACTTTTATATTAAATCCTAAAGACTTAACTCTCATTATCATAATCTCCATTATGATGGTAGGTGTATAAATTTAATCAAGGACTTATTATATTATAATAAAAACAATAAACGTAATATGATAATAAAATCATTTTCCATGTTATTAATCAAAATTAATAATCACAAAACTAAAGTGTTCAATCTATTACATAATGATTGGGTCATGGGCGTAATTCCAACAATCTCCCACTTAACCTAGACCCAATCAATCATGAACTTCAATCCTATCTTCCACTTGTACTTATCAAACTCCTTTGATCCAAGTGCCTTAGTGAAGGGATCTGCAACATGCTCCTTTCATTCAACTTTTTGAATTTGAATGTCCTCACGCTCAACAATTTCTCTAATCAAATAAAACTTTTGTAGAACATGTTTAGATCTTTGGTGTGACTTTGGTTCTTAACTTGTGCAATAGCTTCGGTATTGTCACACAATAAAGGAACAACTTCCTTTATTGAAGGAACCATACCAAGTTCAGTTAAGAACTTTTCTATCCAAACAACTTCCTTAATTGCTTCACATGCAGCTATGTATTCTACTTCAGTAACTGAATCAGCTACAATAGCTTGCTTGGAACTTTTCCAATTAACTACTCCTCCATTCAAGGTGAAAATATAACCAGAGGTAGATTTGCTATCATCCTTATCTGATGCAAAGCTAGCATCAATGTAGCCTATTAGCTATAATTCATAATCTCCATATATGAGAAATTGATCCTTAGTTCTTCTCAAATACTTAAGGATGGTTTTAACCACTTTTCAATGTTCCTCACCTGGGTTACCTTAATATATGCTTGCTATTCTTAGCACGTAGGCTACATCACGTCTTGTACATGTCAGGTCTTGTACATGTCATGGTATACATGATGGCTCTCACTGTGCTGGAATATGGGACCCTACTTATGCGCTCTCTTTCTTCTAGGGTTTTAGGACAATCCTCCCTACTAAGAGAAATTCTAGTACTTATCGGTAGATAACCTTTTCTAAAATTTTCCATATGATACCTTTTTAAGATAGTATCAATGTACATGGATTGAGAAAGTCCTAGCAACTTCCTTGATCTATCTCTATAGATCATGATTCCAAGAATGTAAGTTGCTTCTCCCAAATCTGTCATGGTGAATTGTTCAGATAACCAAATCTTTGTCTTTTGCACGGTTGGTACATCATTTTCTATTAGAAATATGTCATCTACATACAACACTAGGAAAATAACTATGCTTCCACTAACCTTTCTTGTACACACAAGGCTCTTCTTCGCATCTAACAAAATCAAACTTTGCAATTGTTATATTGAAGCGAATATTCCAACTTCGTGAAGCTTGCTTTAATCCATAAATGGATCTTTGTAGCTTAAATATTTTATTAGGAGTAGATGGCAATATGAAACCTTCAAGTTGAGTCATATAGACATCTTCCTTGAGCTCTCCATTAAGAAACGTTGTTTTCACATCCATCTGTCATATCTCATAATCATAATATGCAGCTATAGCAAATAGAATCTGAATAGATTTGAGCATTGCCACAGGGAAAAAGTTCCATCATAATCAATACCTTCTTTTTTATTATATCCCTTGATAACAAGATGGGCTTCATAGGTTTCAACATTCCCTTCTACTCCAATTTTTCTTAAATACCCATTTACATCCTATGGGTTTTATATCCTTTGAGGGATCAACCAAAGTCCATGCTTTGTTAATTCTCATGGATTCTAACTCGGATTCCATAGCCTTAAACCACTTCTCACAATCTGGACTTGCCATAGCCTCTTCGTAAGTCTTAGGATCATCATCAATATGTTTATTTTCGTCACCTTACACCATTAAGTTTAATCTATCTGGTGCGCGTCAATCCTTAGTAGACCTTCTAAGAGGCTCATGTTCAATAGGTTCTTCCTCTACTTGATCTTCTTGTTGCATTGGTTCTTGGACAGGTTCATTAACCGGTCCATTCTCCTTAACGGTTAAGGCTGGTACTATATGTGTTAATTTCAAGATATCAAGTAAAGGTTGCTCAACATGCATCTGATGCTCTTGAGCTTGTGTTGATTCATCAGAATCTTAAATTTCATCAAGATCTTTTTCTATACCACGACTTCCTTCATTAAGGAACTCCCTTTCTAAAAAGGTTGCATTTCTGGCTACAAACACTTTGTGCTCAGAAGAGTGATAGAAATAATATCTCATAGTTTCCTTAGGATAGCCAATAAATCTACACATTTTAGACCTCGCTTCAAGCTTATCTGGCTGTAATCTCTTGACATAAGCTGGATAACCCTAAACTTTCAAATATTTTAGATTAGGCTTGCGTCCTTTCTACATCTCATATGGAGTTTTAGTGACTGCTTTAGTGGGAACTTTGTTTAATAAATATGCAATGGCTTCTAAAGTATATCCCCATAGGAAGATATGAAAATCAATGAACCTCATCATGGATCTCATCATATCCAATAAAGTTCAATTTCTCCTTTTTGAAACACCATTGTATTGTGGTGTTCCTGGAGAAGTTCACTGAAACAAAATTCCATCTTGCCTTAGATAATCCACAAAATCATCACTAAGATACTCACCATCACGATCAGATCTTAGTGCCTTTTATACTCTTATCAGTTTGTTTTTCAACTTCACTACGAAATCTTTTGAACATTTCAAATGATTTAGACTTGTGTTTCATAAGATACACAAATCGATATCTTGACATATCATCAGTGAAGGTGATAAAATAAGAATATCCACCTTTAGCTTGAACTTTCATAGCCCACATACATCAGTATGTATGAGTCCTAAAAGTTTATTAACTCTCTCTCCAGTTCCAGTAAAAGGAGATTTGGTCATTTTCCCTTTGAGACAAGATTCACAAGTTTCGTATGATTCATAATCATATTGACCAAGGCATCTTTCCTTGTGCAACTTGTTTACTCTTATCTCTCCAATATGACCAAGTCTACAATGCCAAAGGTGAGTTTGATTTACTTGATTATCTCTCTTCCTTTTATGACTAGAAACATTCATAATTGGATAAACAACTATTTCAAATAAGACATAAAAACCATATTGTAAATAACCACTGACATATAATTCATCACCATAAAATATATCACATTAGTTATTCTTAAAGATTGTATGAAATCCATGTATGTCTCATGAAAAAATGGAAACAATGTTTGAAACAAACTTAGGAACATAATAACAATCTTCTAATAATAAAGTCTTTCCTGTAGGCATAACAAGAGAAATAGTTCCTACAGCTAGGGCAGCAACACTTGATCCTTAGACCCTGCAACGTATTGCAGATGTTAAAGCTGCTACTGGTATTTAGTACCCACATTAGAAGAAATTGCATTTTTAATGAAAGTAAAAGTTGTCACTAAAAGCAGTAATATTAGTCACTATTGTTAATAGTGTCCAATTTTTGAAGTCGTTACCTACCGTCACTAATAAAATAGTGACTAATTTAAGATATGGTCACAATTATGCAACACTTTGTGACACAAATACTGACACTAAAACTTGTGAAATTTGTGACAAAACTATATGGTCACAATAACTTTACATGTTTGTGACAAGTTTATTATCACAAATAATATAAAGTAGTGACGAATTAAGTTGTAACAATACTTCATTTTATTGTGGCAAAAGTACCGACACTAAAACTTATAGAATGTGAGACAAAATTATATAGTCACAATAACTTTACATATTTATAACAAATTTGATGACACAAATAATATAAAGTAATGACAAATAAAGTCGTAACAACATCTCATTTTATTATGATAACATTATCCACTAAAATAATTAAAAATAGTGACAAAATATTTGTCACTCGTGCTTTTTTATCTGTGTCCATTACTTCTCGATCACTAATATTTTAAAGAAACAGTGTCAACACCATTGTCATAAAAAATTAAAAATTGTTCTTAGAAAAATATTGTCACTAATGTGTTTATTACTGTCACAAATAAAAATATCAATTCAACAATAG
>JANTNU010568902.1:0-10747 GCA_024752395.1 Erythroxylum havanense
ATTGAGTGAACCATCGATGATGGTTTCTCATTAAGTTCGCAAACTCACCCAAAATTGCATCTATTTTTCAGGATCGAAAGATTTAGACTCCTAGCTCCAGAGATAGACTTTTCCTGCCGTGTGAGTGCGTTGGCAAGAGAAGTTATGGCACACAGATCGGTCAGTTGGGATTGATTTTGGGGATGACTTAGTATAGACTTTTTTATCAGTTTCCTTTTTGGAGTAATGTATTTAGACTGTAAGGGACTGATAGACTTGTCTATATTTCTGTTTAATGATATGAAATGAAAAGGTATTTTATGGTTTCAAATTTAGTGATTTTTAATATTACGGTTTTATTTCATTGATGCCATGTGAAGTACAGTAGCAATCGTTCGTAGTGCACCCTTATCGTTGGATATGCGTCGAAATGACCCACGGGCGTCCCGGTGCGTACCCTACGGTAAGGGGGCGCTACATTATTTTTAAGAGCATTTTTAATTATCTTTCCCTTTTCAACATAGGACTTATTACACTATTTCTATAATTTGAAAGATGGAAACATTATAGAAATAACATGACTTGTTTATATGAAATAATAATTTAAATACATTTCCTGAGCATTTTTTATCAATGACAAACTAAAGGTTTAGTAACTGATAGTTGTAGTTTATATCATGTTTAAGTAGGTATTTTAGTATCTTTTTAGGTGTTAATTAAAAGAATTTTGCATGTTTTGGATTAGAATTGTGTAATGTGATTATGTGTTTATGTTTTGAGTTTTATGTGGTTTAGAGCATGTTACTAGACATTAATTTTGTGCATTTGAGCTATTTTAATGTGTTTGTTAGTGTTTGAAATCATATGAAGAAGATTGAGTGAAGTCGGAGAAAGAGCTAGGCCATAATCATGATATCCCTGAAGATTGAGTGAAGTTGGAGAAAGAGCTAGGCCACAATCATGACATCCCTGTCACCATCGTGAAAAAAGTGATCCAGCCAAGGGTCACGATGGTGGAAGAAGTTCATTTTCAAGGATCACAATCATGACATACCTGTCATGATTGTGACAAGCGCAAGATAGACGCAAGGATCTATTTTCATTTTCATTTTTGGAGGGTTGTTTTAGACTTTTTGCCTTATTTAAAGCTTAGTTTTTACCCTAAAAGGCAAAGGAACCATAAAAGGAAATAAGACTACCCTAATGAGCTAAGTCTCCATCTTACCATTTTGAGAAAGAAGATAAAGAAGAGAGAAGAAATAGAGAAGAGAAGAAGAAGAAGAAGAAGAAGAAGAGGAGGAGCTACTGTTAGCCACTCCTTGTCATTCCTTTCCAAGTTATTTCTTATTCCTCTTGTTATTTGCTTCATATGATGTATGATTTGGATATGAGGATGGTGAATACTTTGTTAAGGATGCTCTAAATTCATTTGGGATTGATTCTTAAATCAATTGTGATTTAATTGCTTTTGATGTTAATATGTTTGGGTGTTAAGATCGTTTATGATTTTTGCATACTTCGATAGCTTATTGAGAGATTGAACCGATAGTAACATGATCAAGTTGGGTAATGAGAATTAACAACCTAATAAATTACATAAACATCAAATTGGTAATTACACGAAGAGAGATCTTATGTGAGGCCCCGATTGTCTATTAGAATGCTTAAGAACTAATTGGAATGTGGTCTATTTTTTTAATTGAGAAATTGCAAAATCGAAAATTCAGATTCAATTAGGGATTATGATTTAAGGTTTAATGATTAGGTATCGAGGGAGAATAATCAACCTTTCAAAATTCTAGGACCAATGCCAATTAAATCAAAAGTAATTAAGGTAGCAATTAATGATAGAATGATTCCCCTCTTCCCATAATCGTTTCATCTTGTCTTAAGTGATTTCTCGATTGTTAAGTAGTTGTACTCTAATTTGATTTCCTTATGTTAATTTCATGATTTCATTTTTTAATCAATTGTTTAATTTTTTGTTTTTAATTTTTATTTCATTTTTATCACTTTTGTTGCAACCTTAAAAAACATTGGTATTCAATTAGTTTACTAATTCATCGAGAGATCGATACCTCAATACTAATAGTTATGATTTCGTATGCTTGCGGATTATTAAGGGTTTTATAGAAGTAAAATTTTCTCAAAAATAATTGACTTTATGCTTTCCTCTTTGAGAGTGAACAGTCTAAAGTTGCAACTATAATGCTTGAAACAAAGAAACATTAGCCTAAATCAAAGAAATCAAGTATGGGCTAACTAGATATTTAATTGCCTAATTCCAATCTATTCTTCATGCTTTGCAATCAACCTTTAGTGGGACACTTCTTAAAGAGCACTAGAAGAAGAATTGGCACGTTTTTCATTCAATGGAGTTAAAGGGAAGAGAAATTGTTGATGTTAAAAGCTTACATCATTACATTAATGGGAATTTGTTTATGAGATGAACTAGGAAATTTGGATTTTAGGATTTGTTCTTTGTTGGAACAATTGGGAATTGGGTTTATGATTGGCATTGTGGAATGTCGATAGTTTCGAAATAAGAGCTTCAGAGAGGACTTCTTTAACAGTTTCTTTTTCAAGAGATGATAGTGGTTGTGAGTTTACAATGAAATGAGGTTCTGGTTGATAGAATTTTTCTTAATGGTGATAGAATTTAAACAGCAACCCATTAGAGTGTAGAGAGTCTAAAAATTTGTGTCAATGTTTACTATCTTGCTTACCTCCTCTTTTGTAATTACTTACAATAGCTAAGGCACTTAGGAGTTGGGATTAGGGGTTTTAGTGCGTGGAGAAAGTCACAAGGCCTAAAAGTAAAGAAAAGGAGATAAGGAGTGTTTTTTGAGCCCTTATGGGCTTCAGGGAGGACGTTAGGTTTGTGTTGGGAGTAACTATGCTTCCTGTTAAGGATTAGCAAGGAGGATAAAAGATTGCCTCTCATTTTCTGAGGAGATTGGCACGGTTGCCCAAGTTTTTTTAGGTGCACAGCAAAATTATAGTAGATTATTTTTATATTTATTTTCAGGAAATTAGTCTCACACTACCACATGGATCTTATGTAGCAGTGTGAGATCTGCCTACGCAATAAAATAATATAAATATTTGGTAAAAATTAACGAGTATCAGTTTCTTCATTATTTTAAGGTTATATTGAAAACGTTTTTCAAATTTAAAGTTTAATTTATACTCTCTGAAATGTTAGACTTAAATTTGTTAGCATATGTAAACCTTGGGGTAAAAATTAACCATTTTACCTTTTAATTACGATACAAAGTACTTAATTCATTACTTTAGATAGGTAATTCATGACATCTCCAAAGTGGGTTATGAAGTTACCTAAATTAGAGAGACATCTTAATTAGTAAAAAATGATAAAACCTAACAAAATTAAGGTTTAGGTGCAATAGATACCATTTTAGGAAGGTTGAAGTATCTCTGATGGGTTTTAACTACTTGTTCAAGTTGAGTGCAATAGTGGGAATAAATTTTAGGTTGGCTTAGAAAATGGGTTAGTCACATAACACCATTGTCTTTTTGTTAGCTTACTAATAGTTATATGTATCTATCCTTGTCATATGTTTATCTAATTAAAAATTTTAAAAGAACTAGTAGGTCTTATTATAAATTTTCATAAAATGGTGGATTAAAACTTTAATGTTCATATCAAAATTCAATTTAAACTCAAATGGTTGAGAACACTAAAAAATGTTTAACCTAAATCCTAAATTAATGAAATCAAAACTACTTATCAAGTTTACATCAATTTTATCCTTTCTAATTTTTTTTAATTATTCCAATTGGACATCTCAGCTAGCAAAGACCCATAAATATCTACCTCTCCTCTTGTCTATGTTGGACCCCGAACTCTTCGTGAAAGATTAGACCTATTGAATAAGAAATTTTGGTGATTAGTCATGAGTAAAGAACAAAATAAATGAAAGTTCTTGAACCAAGAATTTATAGAAAAGAGTAAAGTAGAGTTAAGAAATGTGCATAGGTTCATGATTTGCTATGGGGTTTTTGGTGGATAAAAGATTTTTGAAATAGAAAGAATTAAGATGAAAGTTAGAAGTAAAATGAGAGCAATATTGTGTAGCAAATTGATGACGAATAGGTATATATGTGTATGTTCTGTTATTCATGTTCATGATTATTAACAGATTATGATTTCTTTATAGAGGACATTGATCTGAAATGAAGTTAAGAATGAAGAAGTGTATAGATTAGAAAAAGGTGATTTTGGTATGAGTTGTGTTAAGGGAAGATTCTGAAAGAAACTGGTAGATGATCTGAAAGATATTGACTGAGTATGCTTCAGTCTTTTAGCCACCACGTTTTCTCTAGTCATCCAAACGAGATGAATCTTAATTTAGATTAAACTAGAGATATATGGCTATATTTCGTATGAAGACATCAAATTTCAATTCTGTCTCTAAGAATCTCAAAGTTTGTCATGAAGTTAAGAAATTGGTGCAATATGTTGAATAGAAAATTCGTCTTCAGAATTTAGAGGCACAATTGGGATTGATATAAATAGTTTTTGGCAAAGTTTCCTTCTAGAAAGTTGTAGATCTATATTTTATCTTTCCAATGATATATAGCATGAAAATTTTGGATATCAAAGTCAAAAGTTATGATATGTATAAGTGGAGACGTTTAGGAGCAAAAGTAAGATGCAGTTACAGTTCATCGTCTTAGTTTGACTTTTTACGTCTCAGTTTGACCGTTTGAGTTACTGTTCATCGTCTTAGTTTGATTTTTTTTGTCTCAGTTTGACCTTCTAAGTTACTGTTCATCATTTTAGTTTGGCTTTTTGCGTCTCAGTTTGACCGTCTGAGTTACTGTTCATTCTATCGTCTCAGTTACTGTTGATCGTCTTAGTTTGAATTTTTTGTCTTAGTTTGACCTTTTTGGTTCCTTATTCTATCCCATTTTTGACCCTTTTAGAGGCCGAATTTGCCTTTGAGTTATTCATAAGAGTTGTAGCTCTTGAAATTCTCTTTCCAACCATATAAATAACTTCCTAATCCGATATCTATAGGGAAAGTTATGGTAATTTTCCCAATTTGTATCGTTTGATGACATCATCATCATCTGCTTTTGTTTTTGACCCCTCAGATGAACGAATTGGCCTTTTAGATCTTCATAAGAGTTGTATATCTTGAAATTATCTTTCCATACATATAAATAACTCCTTAATCCAATGTCTTTAGGGAAAGTTATGGAGATTTTCCCAATCTGTATTATCTGATGACATCATCATCATCTCAAAATGAAGTCATGCATCGTCTGCTTTGTTTTTGACCCCTCAAATGAAAGATTTGGCCTTTGAGATCTTCGAAAATTTTATCTCTTCATGTCCTCTTTCAAACCATTCAAATAAAACCTCAATCAGAAATTTTTACAGAAAGTTATAGCTGTTTCCCCGAAACAGGTTCAGTATAATTGAGTTCATAAACATGGTTGCTTCTTTTGACCATAACTTCTTTTCTAGACCTCTGAATGACTTGATTCTTGAACCATTAGATTTTTAAGACTTTTATCTACATATTATAAAAAAATAGAAGCTATCTTAAATGAAGGTATAAAGATTAAGTGGAAAAGGTGGGACGGGTACAACAAGTGTGCTCTTAAGTGTTATGAACTAGTGATAATCCACTGAATATACTTCAGTATTTTGATGATTTTGGGATCAGTAGAACTCCAAATGAGATGATTTCAGATTTGTGATAAACTAGAGTCATGGACTACAAATTATATGAAGAAAGTGGAATCTAATTCAGTCTCTAAGATGTTTAAATTTAATATAGAAGTTGTGTATAGTATACTGTTATGAGCAAGAGCAGTCCAAAAATGTTTGAAGTATATCTTTTGAACCTTTAAACCAAATTGAATGATTTCGGTGGCGTTCGAAACTTAAAACAAAGAGGGACATTTTGTAGTAGAAAGTGTTATGTAAGTAGGTTCAAGGATATTTTTGGCAAGACACTTAAATTTAAAAGAACATAAGCTTATAAAGAAGGATAAAATGGACTTTTTGGACTCATTAATGGCATAATTGGAAAAAAAAAACAAGTGTTGTCTTGCTTATAAGTGGAGAAGAATTACGAGAATGAGAAGATCCTAGAGAAACAAAATGTGTGGATGAGAAAAGAGATAAGAGAGAGAAAACATGAAAAAGAATGAGAGAGAGAAAGAAGAGAAACCAGCTAGGGTTTCATTTGTGTTAACCCTCAAGAAAGATTTTGAGGTCAAGATAAGAAAAGGCAGAGGAAGAGAAGAGCTTCCTTTTGAGCTAAGGATCCCTTCATTTGGTGAAGAATGAAGGGATCAAGAGAGACAAGAGGAACAAAAGAAGAAGCATTTTGAGCAAGTCAAGTCTTTAAGCAAGGAAATCAAGATGGGTACATGTTTATAATAGCGTAAATAAGCTACTACTGCTTTCTTTATATTAAAGAAGTTTTCTGATTTCATTCGCATCATAGGTGTTGCATTATTGTACATAAATGATTTGTTAAATCTGCTATATGTTGGATACATGGTTTCATGTTTATTAATTTGTGGGTTGATAAATAAAAAGTTTGTTTTATTAAAATGATTCTTTAAAATATTGCATGATTTTGAAACCATACTTTTGGAAATGGTTTTTAAGATATAACAAGCTTATGAAAAGCAAGTTTTCAAGAAAATGTGCCTTTGTGGGCATCAAGCTTCCAAGACTTTGAAACTCTATGTGTTATGTGAGTTTGTGGTAGTCCTTCAAGAACTATCACGTGCATGTTGACCCAAATATAGGCTTCTCCCACCTGCCCGCTAGTGGCATGGAGCTCCCTCAAGGACTCCCTCAAGAATTTTACGACTACACAGGACCATTATATGGGAATGTATAGTGCGTCATGAAATTGGACTTACCCAAACCATTCTGCTGTGCTTATGTGCTTATGATCTGTTAACATGTTTGATGCAAACATGATTTAAAATTGCTCATGAATTGTTTGAAAATCAAGCATTTTGAGATGATGATATCTACACGTGAAATTACTATGGTTTCGAATATGTAAAATGAAAATGAGTTTTGAAAATAGTTTTTGCTTATTTTTCTGTTATAAGCATGTTATCCACGAGCTATAAAGCTCACCCCTTTCATCCCTATCTCCAGGTATCAAGATGAAGATCGGATTAAAGAAAGTCTACACGTCCGTTCGCTATGTATATGATTAGTTTTTAAGTTAATTTGTAGTAAGATTTAGATCTTAAACATGTTGAGAATTTTGGGATTTTTGTATCTTGTGCATTTTGGATTTTGATATTGATGTTGTAACATGGCTTGGAATGTCATTAAGATTTTGTAAGCATGTATTTCATGATGTAAATGTATTATGGATTTGTGTATAGAATCAAAATGTGAATGTGCCTTGGATATTGAAGTACTATATGTGTATATGAATGTGATTAATTGTGTTTGGATTCCGGACAGGAGGTCCGATGATTGTTGTGATGGAATATGAACAAGAAAATGATTTGAGGTTGAGGGATTGATGAAAATCCTATTTGGAAGTGGTTTTCCTTTGATTGATGAAAAAAAAATTTATACCGATTTGGATTGGTTTAGACCAAGTGTGTCTTGAGTTTCCAACGCTAGTTTCTCTAAGGTACAGTTTTCGGATGTTGGAAATTGTCATTCAGTTAGATTAAAGTGCTTCGTTCCTCTGTTTTGCAATCTTCTATTTCTTTGAGTTTGAGTTCCGAAATTGGGTCTCAACAACCTAGAATTGTGTTAGCATTTGAAACTCTTTGGTCTCGTTTATCATAATTAAAAAATAAGAATAAGAATAGAAAGTGAGAATCGGAATAAGAATAAAATTACTAATTATTTGTGCTTGATAAGGTACAAAGTCAATAGTTATGCTAATATTTAATATTAAATATTAAATACAACAATGAGATTTCTCTCATATTTAGTTATTATATAATTTATTTTATAAATAAATAAATATTATATTTTATATTTTATAAATAATTAATAAAAATTCGATGATTTATATAATTTTTTAAAAATATCTATTATTTCTTATTTTTGACATTTGATTCTAAGTTATACTCACACTTATTAGAATTTGAATTTAAACAAATTGAGATTTAGAATTTGCTTTTAACTAATCAAGTCATTAAGTGTGATAATTTTAATTTCACTACATAGTACTAAAAATGTTTTAAAAACTGAATCAGAAGTTAAACCGGTAAGACAATGTAATTAAAGTTTAAAAATTAAACTGGTATTAGATCGTCATAAAACTAGCTAAAATTGAATAAAGTTAAATAATTTGAAATATAATTGAAAGAGTAACTTATAAATTTATTAAAATTGGCTTATTAATTAATAAATTGATTGATTTTTAATAATAAGATTTATAAAAATAAATTGAACCAAAAAGTTGAAAAGCGAACCAAAAAATTAAATGGTTCAAAATTTTTACATTAAATTAACCAAACTAGTTAAACTTTTAAATCATCGCTAAAAACCCTTAAATTTGATAAACCTATCTACTCTACTCATAGACTAGAAGAACTTAATAATAATAAATATATCATGAATGAGTGTTTTCTTACGGTTGAATGGTTTACAACGGCAACATCGAAGAGTTACAAAGAGAGGAAATTAATTGTTAGGGTGACAATGATAAGATAGTTATAGGGAAGAGGTGAGGCAAATGTTTATGGTTCCTTTATGTAATAAAGGTTTACTTTGGACTCGAACTCCTACCACAAGTCGCGCCCACCTTCGTGTAGCAATATCGCTTAGGTCCACTTAAACAAGATTCAGCCTTTGCAAGTGAATGTCACCGAACAATTTTGTTAACCCTCGAATACCTCACGCACACACAAGTATTTAAAGTGTTTCTCTCACATACATAAAGAACATAAGTGTAATAAAATAAAGAAAGCAACAAGATATTTAAATATATCCGAACCTACTTTTTCATTAACTCTCAACAAAATGTTAACAAAAGACACGAGTACCTCCTACTTGAAGCACTCAAGGGACTCCCTACTCGAAGCACTTACAAGAAACTCCCTACTCGAAACCCTTACAATGAGAACTCCCTACTCGAAGCCCTAATAATGATAACTCCACCCAAAAGATCTCAACTCTCAAAGCTCTCTCCTCTGAATGATTTCTCTCAATATGAGTGAATGAATAGGTCTCAACTCTAATGAGCTATTTATAGGCTCCTCCAGATGACTAAGAATCCTAGTAAAACTCTACTAACTAAGATCACAATCTTATCCTATCTAATAGGATTAAGTTACATCACATTTACAAGATTACCCTATCTAGGAATGATTATCCTTATCCATGAAGATCTCCTCTATCTTCAGATGATCCTTTCACGTAATCTTTATCTTTTAAAGCTAATGTTCATCCATCGTGATCTTATTTACCACATCATCATGTGCCACATCATCACAGTTGCCACGTCACTATTGATATTTTTTCACCACAGCCTATCCATATATAAATCCATCAATACACATCTATTATCAAAGCTCACTCATGGTGCAGTCTCCTTGCTCTATAACTAAGTACAAGTCATAATCTGAGTTAGCATAAAACCTCGCATATTTCACTTACCTTCAATCTGCCTCACCGAAGTCAAATGTTTATGCGTCTCATCGTGCTGGCATGCCTTCGTGCATCCTCGTGGGGTCTCACATATCTTTGTGCATTCTCGTACACCCTCATATCTCCCATGAATTAGTTTCCCAACTCCACGTGGCCTCGCATCCGAAACACACGTCTCATTGAAGATTTTTGTCAATGTGTGCCTACGCATGCTCACATGTATCGAATCTCGCCTACTCTCAAGATCTTCATTGATACTTCCCGCATCCCTCGCCTACTTCGCAAGTTCCTCGGGTTTTGCTCGCCAACTTGCAAGACTATGCCTTGTTGCCTCGCCAACATACCTTCCTCGTGCCAACTTGCGTGCCAAGCATTGGCTAAGGTTCGACAACTCTCGCACGATCCAGCAATCTGGACTTAGGGATCTAACAAATCACTTCCACTAAAAGAATTTGACGCCCTCGTCGAAATAATCTGTGGGAACTCCTCTACAAATGGTTCCCTCGAAGATTCCTTCGCCAACTGTTAAAGACTGGAGCAAGTCTTCTCTTCCAATGGCACCTTTTTCTCGTACCATCTCCTCTTTCTGTCGAGTTTTTTTTCGTATGGATCCTCCTCTATGAGGCTCATAACATTCAAATATGCAATGCTGTTGATGGCTCCTACTCCCAATTCATCTTCATCTCTCCCTCCTTTGTCCTTCGTGACTATGGAGTTCATCTGCTCCTCTCCCTTCTTTCTCTCCGGGCATTTTCGAGCATAATGTGGTCCTTGATAGATGAAGCATGCAACCTTCCCCTTCGATTACTTCTTCTTATATTGAGAAGATTGTCCCACCTTCTTTATGTCTTTCTCCTTGTCATCCTAGGTTCCACCATTTTTCTTACCATCCCCGCTGCATAGAATTGGTGTTGACAATTGGAAATCTAATAAGGCATATACCACCATTATTGCCCTGCCTCCGAAGCTCCATTTGTGCCCAACCTTGAAAGCCACTAATGAAGTTCAACAATTTGTCTTCCTCCGACATGTTTCGCACATCCAACATCACTTATGTGAACTGTTAGAGTAGTGCCCTAAAGGCAATCGCCTTTAGCGCGTTTTGTACAAAGTTGTGTACAGACTTTATAAATAAATAAA
>JANTNU010570350.1:0-24158 GCA_024752395.1 Erythroxylum havanense
AATGCCCCTCAAGTTAAGCCTAAAACCTCTTACCCTTGGGTGGCTTGTCCATTTTGCCCTTACACATTTCTACTCTTCCATAAACATTTATTCCCTATTAAACTCAAATAAATCCAAATTTTCCACTAATACTTTTAAAAAAACTCAAACTATGCCTAAAATCATAAATCAATTTAATTCATGCTAAATAACATCAAGAAAACAAATTTGGGGCCCAACACTCTCAGTAGCTAGAGTCGTCTCTCAGTCCTAAAAAGACAATATTACAATTTTGGTGATTTTTGTGAACTCAATGAGGTAACCATCGTCGATGGTTCACTTAATTCATGCATCACAATAATTTACATAACATATAATCACATAGTGCACTTTACATAAATTTCACATTTTCACTCAAGCATAGGCGATTATTCTTTTCAATCAATCAAACATACTTATCAAAATGCATATGGAATGCTTATGAGACTCTTTTCCAATTATTACGTCATTGTGACTGAGTGCCTAAACTATTCCGTATAAGACTCATTGATAACTGTCCCTTATCTTCTTAGGGGATACAGAGCTCATTAGACGTTAAGCCTGAGGCTCTGATTTACTTTTGAGCTCAAAATTTATTTTCACTCGTTGAACTTTAAGCTCTGATCGGTGGCTACTCTAGTCATATATGCCATTATCTAATTATGCATTCATATATGGAATACATGTACCACAACTACTCACATTATAAAGCCCTTAGGTCTTCACATTCACATTAAAGTAGCACTTCAATATCTCAATCCATAGTCATATTCATCGGATCTTTTGTCCGGAATCTACAATTAAACACATTCAATTATCATTCAAAACATAATTTAAGCAAACACGTAATTAAGTGAGACCATCTAGGCTACTCACTAGTTGCTCCCGAAGCTAATGCCTAGAAGTTCCGGCAATATCTGAAGGTTGACGTTCCAGTTGCTCCTCTGTATCAAACAATATACACATATATCTCAATATGCACAATTATAATGGTTCAATAATGTAAAGGTATGAAACGAATTATGTACAATGCATGTTCATGACAATCTCGGGTATCTTTTCTTTAATTTTATTACAAAATTATTCCCATATCAAAACTCATCTACGTATAATTTATACTTAGATTTATGCCTCACTAAAACCATTAAAATCACATTTCATTCTCATTGAATCACTTTAGATTTTTCCATGACACACTTTTGGATCTACTGTTTATGTTAAAACAGAGAGTGAAATTGATATAATTTAGCCATAATCTCTTCTATAAAAGTATTCCTCTATGTTTTCTGTTTCTATTGACACTAAAATCACTCAATTTGGTTTAGTAATGTGAAAGTTATACTCGAAATATTTTCGGACTGTTTTTATTCAAAGACAGCACCCTATACTCAAATTTCACCAAGAAATTGAAACTCTTAGAGTCCTATTCAGAATTTTATTTCTTCAGATGATTTGTAGTCTTATGTCTCTAATTTACTCCAAATTAAGAATCAGTTAATTTGGATAACTATAAAAAAAAGATATGCTCAAAATATTGAGATATGTTTAGTATAGAGAAGAAGTTCGTCGCGGCGAACTCCTCCAGAGAGGAATTCTCGCATAAAATTTAAAATTTTTGAAGTCTTAGGAAAATTTTCTGAAAAATTGTTGAGTATTTTTCTTGGATTAGGAAAATTATCAAGTGGCGAATCTATTAATAAATGGTAGTAGAAATTATTGTCAAATGACAATGAAAATTTTGATAAGTTACTTTAGGATTTATTTTCGAGTGCCATTGAAAATTGGGGGACAATTATAGTAGAAATCGAAATTGAGTGGACTAGTTAATTAAAAAGAGCTACTGGAAATTCGTAGAAGTTGAGCAAGTGTCCAAGTTTAAGGTCACTATTCCTTCATTAAATTGAAAGACCAATTAAATGGTCTTGCATTTTGTTCTCTCCTTCTTCATTTTCGTGATCATCTTCTTCTCTTCTTCTTCTTCATGGGTTCTCTTCTTCTTCATGTCATTTGGTTGCTAACCTCCTCCAACACTAAACCTAGCTTGCTCATCTCTTGCTTGTTTTTCACCTTGTTCTCTCTTTCATTCTCACCATAAACCTATCCCTACCACCTTTGGAAGATGATGATCGTGGGTTGTTGGTGAAGCTAGGTATTTTTTATATTCTTGAAGATACGTAATGTATGGCTGATGACTTGTATTATGGGTTGGTTAAATGAAACTAGAATGATGAGTAAATTTACAAGTTCGCCGCGGCGAAGCTAGGTATTTTTTATACCACCTTTCGTTATGCTAGAAAACTTATAAATTGCTGATATAGTTGCTTTATATCAAACAACAATAGATACAGTTCAAAGCAAATACAACATAACTAAGTTTTTATGAAACTAAATCCTTTCGAATTTTCACTCTTCAACTTCAAAATCAATAATAACTATTCTCAATATTGATTGTATATAAAACTACTTAGATCCCAATAATCTTAACAAGTCATGTAAATGGAAAATATCTATCATTTATTTGAAAAATGAGAAATATAACTGAATTTGATATATATTGAAATGATATGAATGGGATATATACAAATTAGTTCATTTAACAAATGCTTTCTAAAATTTTATGGTTTAATGATTTAGTAAATGTTTGACATTAAAATAATTTCTACATTATTAGTTTTGTAAGGTTGGAAAATCTTAATTAATTAACATTGAATGACGAAAATGTAATGAATGTCTATCTTTATTTATTTTGGAAGAAAACTATGTATCTATCGTTTTGAATTTGATAGATTAGAGCTTTTAATTGTATTTTTATACATAAATGTGACATTTAAGTCAATCCAAAATATGATTATCATAGTTTTTTTAAAATATGATTATCATATTTGAACTTCAACCTAAAAAATAAATTTTAAAAATCGGATTGAAAGTTAAACTAATAAAATAAAATGTTTAACATTTAAAAGGTTCAAGTTTGTTTTAGATCATTTTGATTAAAGATTAAATAAAATTGTAGAATTTGAAATAAGATTGAAAAAGATTATCCTTAATTTAAAGTTTAATTGAAAAGTAAGACTGTTAAATGAAAATTAATTAGATTATTTTAGTTTATAAAAATCAATTGGTTTACAAAAATTGATCGATCAATTAATAAACTAATCAGTTTTTAACAACAATAGTTATTAAAGTAAATCAAATAAAAAAGTTAAAAAACAAATAAAAAAGTTAACCGATTCAAGGTTTTCACAATTAAATCGTCCGAAATGATTTGATTTTTTAATCATAGCTAATTATTGTCAAATAGATTGGGCCGACATGCTGACTCCAGGTGTAATTGTTGGGCAAGTTGAGAGTCAGGGGAAAAGATATATCAAATAAACAGAGGACAGTGATACCCCACTAGCTATTGTCCATATCCCAGACATCCCTGACGATTTTTGCATACAATCCAAATCTACAAAAGGGAAATATGCTAAGAAGAGAAAGCAAAATCTCAAATACGAGAAATAGTGAATGAGCTTTCTTATGAAGATAAAACTTCAGTGGTGCTTATAATTGTTTCATGTTGTTGTCTATTATGCAGATAGTCATACTATCTTCTTTAGGGAGTTTTGTTCTTGAGTCATATTGCAATATGATGGTAGACTTAAAGCCTTGAAATTGTTGTAATGATGTTTTAGTTCAACTGTAATCACATTTGTTTTTCATTTTTTTAAAAAAAAACAAAAATTCTTATAAGGATTAGATTTTTTATTAAGGTCAAATAGGACATATAATACTACAGGACAAGTCCTTCCATAGGAGTTTAAGTGATGGGCCCTTCTAAGGTAAACAGTAATTTAAGATCTTCAACTACGGCCATATAGGAAGAGGAAAATTAGACTGTTTAAGTAAGATTTTATTTTAAAACCAATTGATAATAGATTGAGTATTCCATTAAATTTATGTGTTACTCTTCTTTTTCCTCTTTCTATTATGTGGGACATTGTATTATGATACCTTGTACCGGGTCAAGGTAGACTCAACAAAGACATCACTCAAAGCTCCTGTAACCATTTTTCACACTTTTGACGCTTTAGAGCCTGAAAATTTGGATACTCTATCCTCTATGCATCGATCTGTCCATTTCATTGGTCCTCTTGACTTCCATCTCTGTCAGGAATCCCACATCTGATAACTATAAGAATATTCAACAATTTATAATAATATGCAAACTTTCCTCTTTTGAGCTAACTTTTGGGAGTGAGTTAAGCACTTCTAACATGGTATTAGAGCTAATTTGTCTCGATGGTTTGAGGCGATGCCCGGTTATGTCCCTTTGCCCAATATGTCTATCAGATGTCTAGTCCTGTTCTGGACTGAGGGGGGTGTGTCAGGAATCCCGTATCGGACAACTATAAGAATATTCAACAATTTATAATAATATACAAACCTCCCCCTCTTGAGCTAGCTTTTGGGGGTGAATTAAGCACCTCTAACATAGTATTAGAGTTGTAAATGACAATTATGGAACCGATTGTATAAATACTTCTCTACATGATTATAATTAATAAGATTTTACCCTTTGTATTTTGGTTATTTTGATATGGTATCAGAGCCCCTGTTTCCGCTTCTCTGAATTTTCTGGGTTCATCCAGATTTTCTTCTCTTTCCATCCAAGAAACAATATCATTTCTTTATCTTCTTTCTTTACGATTAAAAGTGTTACTATTGCCAACTTCAACGTTTGGAATGTAGCTTCTGGTTCAACGTCAAAACCAGAGGAGAATCAATCCAGTCCATATTTCCTTCACGTTAACGAGAATCCAACGATGGTTTTTGTTTCTTCGGTTCTCACAAGACCGAACTATCACCAATGGCAGAGAGCCATGATGATGTCGCTTCTGTCCAAGAATAAGCTTAGCTTTGTTGATGGTTCAATCATGCAACCATTACGTACTGATCCTCTGTTTGCTCCATGGGAGCGTTGCAATAACCTAGTAATTTTATGGCTTATTCATTCAATTTCTCCTTCTATCGCACAGTCTATTATATGGTTAGATTCTGCATATGAGATTTGGAACGATCTCAAAGCAAGATTTGCTCAAAGCAATTCTTTCTGTATTTATGACCTTCAGCTTGAGATTTATACTTGTCAACAAGGTATTTTATCAGTTCATAAGTATTTTACCAAGCTCAAAATCTTGTGGGATGAGTTGCAGATATTGCATCCTCTTCCTTCATATACATGTAGTCCTCAGTGTTCTTGTGGTTTGTCCAAGAACAGACGTGAGTTTCATAAAATGATCAAGTCATGGTTTTTAATAAGGAACTGAATGAATAGTACTCTACTGTTAAATCACAGCTTCTATTGATGGATCCTTTGCCTTCTTTAAATAAAGTGTTTTCCTTGGTTCTTCAACAAGAATGGCCTGCGGTGGTTCCTGATGTAAATATTTTAGTAGTAAAAGGTTCCACTGCTCCTATCCAACAAAAATTCTCTCACAATTCCACTCCCCCGACTTGTATCCATTGTGGCAAGGAGGGACATTCCTATAAACATGAAGAATACTAAGAAATCTTCTACCAGAGTGTATGCTAATGCGGTGGATACCGAAGATGCGATGATTAACTCTGCTGATTCTTTTCCTTCTGCAAGTACAGAAGACCAAGCTCCTCCTCAGTTTCAATTTACCAAAGAGCAATATGATCAATTGTTACAGCTCATACAAGGAGCTCCATCCTCTTCTCATCACGTTAATGCGATTGCTATACCCAAACGTGTACCACCTATGTTAAATCCTGCAGGTTTGGTTTCTTTGAACCGTGGGTTTATTTCACATCTTTCTTTAAATGTTACTGCTATGAATCATTTCCATTCCAATGAATGGATTATTGATACTGGTGCTACGGATCACATAGTATGTTCTTTAGCTTTTTTCCATTCTTATAAATTGGTTGGTAATGTTTATGTACATCTTCCGAACAATTGCAGAGTACGGGTTACACATATTGGCACTGTATATGCCAATAATTCTTTAAAACTCCTTAATGTTTTATATGTACCTGACTTTACCTTTAATCTTTTCTCTATTAGTAGATTGGTTCATGATCTTTTTTGTTGTGTTCTTGTCTCATTCTCTCATTGTATCATTCAGAACATTAAGCCATGGAGGGTGATTGGTGTTGTTGAGCATTTAAATGGAATACTGATGTTCCTTTATCTACTTCAACTGATGTTTGTGTCGAATCTGTTAAATGTAATACTGATGTTTTTGCAAATTCTGCTGCATGTAACAATGATATTTCATTACTTTGGCATAATAGGCTAGGCCATCTTTCTTTTCCTCGTTTAAAACAAATTGTTCCTTCTGTTTCTGATATCAAACTTTATGAGATTTGTCGTATGTCTAAGCAAAAACAGGTTTCTTTTCCTCTAAGTACTTCTGCTAGTTATGTTGTTTTTGATCTCCTTCATGTTCATATCTGGGGAGACAATTATGCTCCTACCTTTAGAGGGCATAGGTATTTTCTAAATATTGTCGACGACTTTAGTAGATTCACTTGGGTATTTTAAATGAAAGCTAAATTTGAAGCAAAACCTTTTCTAATAAATTTCGTTTCTTATATATCTACACAATTTGGTTGTACTGTGAAATGTATTCGATCCGATAATGGTCAGGAGTTTAATTTTCTAACTTTCTATGATTTGCATGATATAATTCATCAAACTTCTTGTGTTAAAACTCCTTAGCAAAAGAATGTTGTTGAGAGAAAACATCAACACATTTTGAATGTGGCAAGAGCATTGAGATTCCAAGTGAATTTACCTATACAGTTTTGGGGTGAATGTGTGCTGCATAGTGTATATTTGATCAATTGAATTCCTACTTCTATTCTTCATAATTTTTCACCTTTTGAGGTTTTATATTCTCTACCACCGTCTTTTGATAATTTAAAGGTTTTTGGTTATCTTGCTTTTGCTTCAAATCATTTTAATATTCACAACAAATTTGATTCCAGAAGTATAAAATATATTTTCCTTGGTTTCTCTCCAGATATTAAGGTTTTAAACTATTTGATCTTCATGCTCAACGAATTTTTCATTCTAGGAATGTCTTCTTTTATGAACATATTTTTCCATTTTCTACACTACCTTCTGATCTGCAGCATTCTCGTTCGTCCATCACTGATCAAGTCGTTCTTCCTTCTTTATCAGTTCAGTCATTAGTCGATGATTTTCCATGTGTTCCAATTATTTCATCATCTTCTGATTTACCAGATAATGTTTCCACATCGCCTGCTGCTATTTCCTCCACGATGCCTTCTTATATGTGCCTCAACTCCCTGCTCTCTCGCTCCTTCTTCGCAGCCTCAGCCTCCGACCCTACGAAGGAGTATTCGTCCAAAGTAAAAACCATCATATCATGGTGACTACAATTTCATGGCTGTGCAGTGATCCAATCCTCACCAACTTTGTAATGTTTTTTCTTATTCTCACCTATCTTCTCATCATTATGCTTTTGTAGCTGCAATTGATCAAGATCTTGAACCTCATACATATGAAATGGCTGTTATGCATGGATAAGATTTTACCCTTTGTATTTCGGTTATTCTGATAATCTCAATCAAATTCAGGAAATTGTTTTAGTTCTATTGGATTTAATCTCTGGACAGAAGAACCTGAGTGCCTCCGATGGCTTGATTCCACAGAACCCAACTCGATGCTTTACATAAACTTTGGCAGCATGACACTGCTGACAAGAGAACTGATTGAATTCGGAATGGGACTGGCCTAAGGCAACCGCCCATTTCTACGGATAATAAGGCCTGACATGGTGGTTGGTGATTCTCCAATATTGCCTCCGGAGTTTATCAAAGAAGTAAGAGAAAGGAGCTTCATTGCTAGTTAGTGCCCAAAAGAGGAAGTCCTCAACGACCCATCAGTCGGAGGTTTCCTGATACACAGTGGATGGAAATCAACGATTGAGAGCATATCTACAGGCGTGCCAAAGCTTTGTTGGCCGTTCATTGGCTAGCAAACCTATCAACTGTAGGTATACATGCACAGAATGGGGGAATGGTATGGAGATCGAGAATAATGTGAAGAGTGGTATAGAGATCGAGAATAATTTGAAGAGAGATGGTTTGGCTGAGCTTGTAATAGAATTAATGAAGGGAGAGAAAGGTAAGAAGCCAAAGAACAGGGTGATCGAGTGGAAAAGGTTGGCAGAAGAGGCCACTGGTCTGAATGGGTCGCTGATTAATTTACAGAAGTTGCGAAAAAAATTTAAAAAGTTAAAATTCATAAAATTAATTAAATATTAAATAAAATTTAAAATTTTAGCATATAATTAAAAAAGATTATTGTATAATTTAAATTTTAATTAAAAATTATTTTAAAAATTAGTTAATTTATAGGATGGTGGAAGTCAAGAGGATAGCATGTCAATTTCCATAACTTTTAAGCAGTGATTATGAAAAGTGAAAGAGAGAAAAAATTATGTCCAGATCTTTTGTTTAATATTATGGTGTCTTATTGTGTCCAAGAAATTTCAGTCATTCATTTATGTGAGTCCCGCATAGATCCCGCAAAATAAATAGTTAAGATTTTATGAGACAGAATAAGATAGAATAATATTAGATAGAGGATCTTTTCTCGAAGAAATTTTTGAAGAAGAAATGGCAAGACAAGTAGACAACGGACGTTAAAGGACTTATCTTCACTGAAAACTATTTGTCGAACTCTCAGCTTTTGAAAGTTAGCGAAGGCTTAATGACATGACTATGGTACTATTCCACAAATAATGTATCAGAATTCTATCAGAATTTGCAACTTGGTACCCGAAACTTGGTGGTTTTAATCTGAAGGTTATTGCAGCAAATTTTCATCAGGAACAACCTTGTTTTTAGATGCTACAGGAGGGAACGGTGGTTCCAATTACAACATACATAAGCATACCTTACACACTTGAATCTTAGTATAGTTTGAATAAAAAATGAACTTTGACAAGTGTTATGAAGGAATCATTGTCATCCTAACAGAGAAGAACCTCGTTTACAAACTTGTCCAAATTAACCCTAGACGAACCATTTGGACCTGTGGCTTTTTCTGCCAATTTCTTCAACTCCATGGCCTTGTTCTTCAATTTCTTGCCTCTCTCTCCTTCCATTAGTTCTCTTACAAGATTCTCAACTTCATCTCTTTTCACATCGTTATCAATCTCCATGCCAATCCCCCACTCCTTGCACGCAAATCTACAGTTTGTCGTTTGATCTCCGAAGAAAGGCCAACAAAGCATTGGAACTCCAGCTGACAAGCTCTCCAGAGTTGAATTCCAGCCACAATGGGTTAAAAACCCTCCAATTGAAGGATGGTTGAGGACTTCTTCTTGTGGACACCAACTTGCTATAAAGCCTCTTCCTTCACTTAGTTCTGTAAATTTTTTTGGCAAGATCGCCGAGCCACCAGTAACCAAATCAGTCCTAACTATCCATAGAAAATGTTGTTTGCTGTTGGCTAGTCCCATCCCGAATTCTAGTAGTTGTTGCTCAGTAAGCACTGTAAGGCTACCAAAGTTAACATACATCACTGAGTTTGGAGCCTTGGAGTCCAGCCATGCTAGACACTGTGTTTCTTCTTTCCAGAAATTGTGTTTAACTGATTTCATAGATGGTTCTTTAACCTGATTGAGAAGCAACTGCAATGGACCAATAGAGTAAACACGAGGGTACTCCAAAAAGAGACCATCCAGCACATCCTGTTCCAATGCGTTGAACGTATGCACAAGAATTGCAGAAGATTTGACAGCTTTCTCAGTACATTCCGTTGTGAAGTTAAAAAAGAATTCATTCGGATCTGTAGTTCGAACAAAGCTTGAGAAATCCCTCAGCCTGATGTCTTTCATTCCTGGAATTCCCTCCACAATGTTTTCCAAATAACCATTTGTTAAACAGCTCTCGTCTGCAAACAAAAATAAAGCCTCAATCATTTCAAAGAGACACGTACACTCTAAATCATAAAAAATTATGCAAAGTTAAGATCTTAAAATTTGAGCAGAGGGTTTTCTAATTTCTCCATCAATGAATTGAAAAGAAAGAGATACCTTTAAGTGGTATTAGACCTTTGTCCATTAGATGGCGGCCATACTTAACTCCCATTAGGCCACAGGCAGAAATGGTGAAGAACATTACTAGGGGGATCTTAAGCTCTTCAGCAGCTGTAATTGTGAATGGCATGAAACTATCTGCAACGATGCAAGTTACCGGAGGGACTTTTGATGATTCATGACTGTTATTCAGCTTGTCAAGAAGTTGAAGAAATGGAGCCAATAAGTTCTTTGCAGTCGCCTCACAAAGACCACGCATGTCTTGTGAAGCATCAGGGTCTGAAGGAGGCAGACCATCAGGAATGGTTTCAAATCGGAAATCTTTAGAGCCGTCAAGAGAATTTGACCCTTCTGCTCTAAGGAAACGTTGATGATTGAACTCAGTGTTCACAAAAGTTATGTGGAACCCTTTGTAGTGAAGAAGCTTTGCTAATTTAAGCATCTGTTTTATGTGGCTTTGAAATGGAAATGGGATAAGAACAGCATGAGGTTTAAAGGAAGCCATTGATCTTCTCTGAATTATCGCGGAGCTTCCCTATATTTATAATTCTCCAAGTGCCTCTATACTGTGCAAGTACATAGCCTCATCAAACCATTAAGCTTCCACCTTGTATATAATATTTTTAAAAATTAGTACTGAATTTAAGAAATTCTTTAAAAATTAAATACTTTGAATCTATCATATCTTAAATGTTCTATGATTAAAAGTAAAATCGCCTGCCCTGCAGCCCAGTCAAACAGGTGAAGAACATACGTACAACGTTAGTCAATCTCTTTGTCTCATTTCTGTCAAATTTTTCTTTAACATGTCTGGCATGAGATCTTGGAACACTTTCGTGTTGAATTGTGTAATTGTGGATTTTGAAGTTTCAAAGTGTTACATTGAACCATGAAACGGAACTAACTTGATTTCTTTCATGGTTATGATAGCTTTTGAATGATATTTTAGGAACTTGGAAATTTTTGTTTCTTCTGTATTTAGAGAGATTATTCTATATTTTTAAATGATTGAACTTTTCTTTTATTGTATATCATAAATGAGTGTGTTTATTAATTGTAATAATTAAAAAATTAAATTAGTTCAGTTTTCTTAATAATCCTTATTTTAATACTCAAAAACAAAGCAACTATTAAAAATTATCATTCAATTGTAATCTAAATAATTAGAATTATTATTAATTAATTATACATTAATGGATATTGATATTTTAATAAAATATTTTATTTTTACTTTTTAATTTTATTTCTTATTTATTATATATTTGAACCTTTAAATTTTTTAAAGTTAATTTTTCATCTGTTTTTCCTATTTTATATTTATTATTAGGGTGTGTGGAATGGCTTGAGGTGAGATATTATATCATTTCTAATGTCAACTTTTTCGTAAACCGAAGGTCTACGCAATATAAAGGTTTCGTGTGGGAAGTAGCATTGGTAGTCATAAGACTTTATAGATGACATGATTAGCATACAGCGGCGGCTATGGAGATAGTCTTGACCCTGGACGGATTAGGAATGACTGTTGATGGTGTCTTCAACGTTGGAATTCTCCGTTCCGTAAGTAAATTGTTCTACGTCAGGGAGGGTCAGAGGAAAAAGTTGAAACTCAATGTTAATTTTTAAGATAAAAGATGTAAATTTCTTTTGTATTTTTAAAGAATCTTTAAAAACATTATCGGATCTTAAAAGTTTTAGAAATTTTTTTTAATTTTTAATTTTTTAAATTATTTTTCTTAAACGGTTAAAATAACAGTAAAATATAATTAATATAAATATCAAATATGAACTAATCCAAATTTACTAATATAATAACTAAATTCAATTTTTGAATTCGATTTGAACTAATTAAATTTGATTTAAATTAATAATTATAATAAATTATCTATTTGTATCAGATTTAGTTATTTCTGTTCAAGTTTAAGAAGTGTGTTAAATCGTCATATAAAATAATATTTAATTAGTCTGCGTTTAATATTCATATTACATGTGTTTCATCGTTATTTTTTATTTAATATCTAAAAGAATTTGTTTTTTAGAAGATTAAAAATTAAAAAGAAATTTTCAATAAATTTTTTTTTGAGTGAGAAATTTTCAATAATTTTAAAAATCAGGGAAATTTTCTATGATTTCTTAAGTTGTAAGAATGTTTCTTTTACCTTGATTTTAATGTATAGATTTACTTGGACTTGATCCGTTTCCATTTGGAATCAAGGAATATGATTAACTTAATATAATGACTAGTGAAAAAAAAAAAGCACTGGATCGAGTATGATTAATATGACACTTGATTGAGGATATTATTTAAATCTTAAATTTGTCAAATTTATATACTAAAATAATGTCATTTTGAAAAGTTTATCCAAAACAACGTTGCTTTAGGGTTGGTGATTGAGTTGTTCGAGCTGAACTTGTATCCAATCCCCAAAACTTTAGCCGCACTCGAGATTCAATCAATCTATGCCCATTTTATTGATTTTAACTCAAAGACTCAAATTGTCATGCCTCACTAAGGATTATTCACAATAATTGCAAGGATAAATATGATATTTAATGACAAAGAAAATCATCAAACATTGAAGATAAGAATAAGAGTTCATAAAAGGAGGAGAAAACCACAAATGATAGCAACTCCTTGAGAGTCGTAAACTTCTTGTTGGTATCGATTTGTCATCGTATCCTAAGTGTCGACAAGGTATAACTTGCATTGCATATTCGATTTATACAAGGGGTCAATTAAATTAAGCTCATATGAGTAATAAAATAATTCTCCCTTATATCTCATCAAATCTTATTCAAAATGGATATGTAAATGTACTAAAGCTTTTTTGTTAAGATATGTACTAAGCTATCTTATTAATTAAATTGGGCATTATTTACAATTCGACAAAGTTGGTCATTTTTGAAATTTCATTATGTTAAGTTATCTATCTTACGTGGGACTATTATGTGAAGATTAAAATCCTAATGAGAATAGGATTTAATTGGAATCAAATCACCATATCTTTATTATTATAAGATGTAGTTGTTTGGTAATTTTTGGACTCTTATTTGACAATCTATTTTGAGGACAATGACTAAGGTAGCCGGATTTTTTAAGATTCTATTGACTATTTTGCAGCTACATTCTTATTGTGTTTTAAGTGATTTTTGGGGCTATATTGTTGTCAATTTTTGGTGGAAAAAGGATAGGCATATTGTGACTTGGCAATTGGAATTTTTGGAAAATCTTGGATTATCTTTTTTAGCTAATTTCATAAGGATATCATCCATATCTAACAGCTACATTTTTCCTCTGGGTTGTGTGATTTTTTAGGATGTCTTTGTTGTTGTTTTTGTGGTGAAAATTGCCAACAATTTTCATGTATTTTGCAACTTCATTGTTTATAACATTTCTATGAAGAAACATTTATTTTGTTGGTGATTTTTTTATTGTTGTGTATGGGATTTCTTAGTGACATTATCGAAGGTTCATAGCAGAATTCTTAGAGGAAATCTTCTCAATCTTTCGTTGAAGAAACTGGATTTTTAGGCGAGTTGTTTCTCTTATCTCAAGTGTTTTTGTTTATGTCTTTTATTGTTTCTATCACTTGAGTTATTTTATTTTCGCTCTTTATTGTCAACTACTGTTGAGGTTAGCACGAGACAGTCGTGTTATTAGAAGTGAAATACTTTTAAGAGTTGTAAGAAAGAGGGAAAGTGTCGAGGGTAGGAAGAGTCGACTCTCTAATGCTTTGAATAAAACTATTATTGTTCTTTGATGAAAGTGATTAAGTTGCATGAGGGCCCCGTAGAGTTAGGCAAAGTGTGTCAAACTGCGTTTCAAATCTTTAGTGTTGACTTGTTTATTTCATGTGTAATTTTTATTTTTCGTTTGTGCTAAAATATTTATAAATTGATGATACAATTGCTTTATATCAAGTAACCATAGATATAGTTCAAAGCAACTAAAACAGAATCAAGTTTTTACAAAACTGCATCCTTTTGAATTTTCAATTGGTATCAAAGCGGGTCACTGAATCAAAACTTGCTATATCAAGTTGGTGCAGATTCGTATTTCGCAATTATGGATACAAAAAAAGGGCTATCAATCACCAAGCTGCCTTTGCTGGATGGTTCAATTATACTGGGTAGAAATCACGGATGAGAGTATTTATTTAGGCACAAGGAACAAAAGCATGGAACTCAATTTTAAATGACTGGACACATCTAATTATGATTGATAGAAAGGGAGATACAATGATTAAAAATCCATCTAAATGGACAAAGGCTGAAGAAAAAGAAGCACTTGATAACTTTTCATCAATACATGCAATTTTTAATGCTATAAATGAGAATGTTTCAGTATGATTTCAACTTATGAATCAAAAAAGAAGCATGAGAAACAATACATGAGGGATCAAAATTGGTGATAGCTTCAAAACTTCAAATGTTGGCTACCAGATTTGAAGAGTTTAAGATGGAAGAAAGTGAAAATATTGGAGACTTTCATAAGTGGCTGCATGATGTTGCAAATCCAGTACATCAACTTGGAAAGAAGTATTCAAATCTAAAACTTGTCAAAAAAACATTGAGATCATTGCCTCCTAGATTCATAACGAAAATTGCAAACATTGACGAAGCCCATGACATTAATGTGTTATCTTTAGATAAGGTAATTGGGATTCTCACAAACTTTGAGATAACTTGCTGAGGTATAAGCGGGAGAAGAATAAAGGGTTGGCTTTGCAAGCTGAAGTTGCCAAACCTGTGAATGATTCAGGAGAGGACTTCAATGAAAATGACGAATGGTGTCGTTAATAAGAAATTTCAACATGTGGCTAAAGAAGGTGAAGACAGATAGACCTGAGTTCAAACAAAATGGTGGGATTTCTTTTGACAAAAACTCCAAACAACAAGCAAAAGTAAAGTAGATACAATGTCATAAGTGTCAAGGTTTCGAATATATGCAAGCGGAATGTGATAACACTCTTAATTAAAGGAGAAAAGGGAAGTCTTACACCAGCACTTGGAATGAAAACGAATTTGAAAGTGAGTACGGTAGAGAAGAAGAAATTATGAGTAATGGTGCTACGTTTGTTACTTTATATAGCAGAAATCTAGTTGCTTACTTAGCAGCAACCAGAGAAGAAATTGATGGCAAAAACGAAGATGGATTAATACAAAACTTTAAGAAAAACGCAGATGAATCAGTCCAAAGTTTTTGTTCAAATTATGATGACAGTGATTCGGATTACAAAAGGGAGGATATTTGCAAAGCTTATGAGTTAATGTATACTAAATGTGCCCAAACATGTAAGAAAAATAAAAAGTTGAAGGAGGAAAGCTCTACCATAAAGAACATCATTCAAGATCTAGAGAAGAAGTTGTTATCTATAATAGATGAGCTAAATAAAACAAAATTGAAGCTGGTTAGTATGAAAAAAGGGATAAGAATGTTAAATGGAGGTACCGAAAGTTAGAAAATTTGCTGGAAATAGAAAAAGGAATAAGAATGTTAAATGGAGAAACCAAAAAGTTAAAAAATTTGCTGAAAATTGGTAAGATTAAAGGAGACTTTTAAGGTATTGACTATAAAAGTGATTGTTCTAAGTCAAATGATAAGAAAAATGCTACAATCAATTCTATCTAAGGAGAAACATTAGAGAGGAAATGAAATTTTATACCTACTTGTCACGTTTGTGGGATAAACAAACACAAAAGGCCAAATTGTTATAAGTTATTACAAACGATATTTTAGAGGAGTCAAAACTAAAAATCTAGACAATCTTCTTTGAATTTCCAATAGCAACCCCACATTACCTAAACATACTTAGGTTAGAAAGGCCAATTACAAGCATTTGTGGTTTTTAAATTGACAAACTCATTTATTCATATATATTTTCATATCAGTTGGAAGAGTTTTTGTCACTAAAATTGGTATTTATAGCTTTATTTGATAATTATTTGAACTATTGTGCCTTACGTTTAATTTGTGTTTATATAGGCAAAAATTGTCGTATTTTGGTTTAACTGTGATAAATTAATTTTTAGACAATTGATGCTACATTATTTGTAATTTTTTTATTGTAGGTGAAATTGGTGATTATTCAAGGTGACTTGAGTTATTTGGATCATTTTATCTATTGTTGGCATTAATTATGTTTCTTAATTATTGCGTAAAAATCGAGCATTGATGTTAGTATCTTTAGTTCTATTTTACTAGTCTGGTGATAGTTAGTAAATTGGGATTTTTGGAAAATATTTTTTGTAACAATTCGAGGTGACTCGGTTGTTAGATTAAAAGCTCGATTTTAATTCTTGGTTCAATTGTTTTAACTCCCATACCTTTTTGAGTGATGATTGCATGCGTTATTGTACCAGAGGATTGCGTTTATCATTGTTAATTACTTGCGTTTGTTTTCTTATTTAATTCACTCGTTGTCATTTCAAATTACTCATTTAAATTTTAAAATACCAAAAACAAGTCCTTAGCGTTTATTTTCATTTGTTGCAAATTTTAGCGGTAATTGTTAAATCAGCCCCATTTTATAGTTTAGTTTGCATTGCATCTAGTTACTTAGGAATTAATTTCATCTTTTGGTTCCTCAAAGTGAATGACCCGAGATTGTGCTATATACAATCCTTGGTTAAAGTTTTGAAGTAATCCCAAGGCGATAATCGGACAAAAATGTTATTTCATAAATCTATGCAGGTTGCTTCACATAATGACTGGTATTTTGATAATACATGCTTACGTCACATGACCGATGAAAAAAGTTACTTGATTAATTATCAAAGTTGTGTAAATGGTCGCGTTACCTTTGGTGATGGAAAGAAGACTTCGATTATTGAAAAAGGGACCCTTTGTATGGTTAGACTACCACATTGAAGCACATTGATGGTTTAAAACTCAACTTGGTAAGTATTAGTCAACTTTATGATGATAGGTTGTTAGTTAAATTTACTAATGATGGATGCAAGGTGTTGAATAAAGAAGGAGGGTGCTTAGAAAGTAGCAGAAGATTGGTGAATAATTACTACATGTTGCAATCTCACACATCAAAACAGACACACAAGGGAATTAATACCAAAAACTGTCCAGATTCACATTTAGTTGCTACTGGAAAAGAAACTATTAAGACAGAGGACTAGTTGGATACTTCAGAGGAAGAAACCAACCAGATAATTGATAACAGAGATAATGTGACGAGAAACAAGGCTAGGTTTGAATGTCTTCGAGGGCCACATGGATTGTGCACTTTACATTTTTTAGGTATATTGTTGTTGGTTATTTTAAAAAAATCAAGGAGTTAACATCTATACTTTTTTAGTTTTTGATTTATGGATTTTCTAAAGTTTAGGTGTTTGGTTTGTGTCTAGCTTTTCTTTACTTGTTGACTAGTTTATTTGATGTGAACATGAGGTTTTGCTTGATGATTTGATAATCTTACTTTTGGAATTTGATTTACGAAGTTATGTCAAGAAAATGTTGATGCTTGGTTAGAGACCTGTAGGAAGATTAAGGTTTTCTATAATTTAAAATTTTTAAGTTTTACCTTGGTTTCTCTCTACATCATGGATTGTATGAGTTTGAGCAATATACCTTCATAAGGTTTATGTGAGGAGGAGATTAATTAAGTTTGATTATGATTCATTAAATGCATTTTTTGGGCTTATAAATTTAATTAGTCATATATGGATGAATTTGATGTGAGTATTGATATGTTGGCTAGTGTTTTGACTAGTAGTAAATTGTCATCTTGGCCTTCTATTGCTGCACTATGTGCTTATGATTCTTTTACTACACCTACTACTGATTCTTATGCCTCTTTATTTGCTAAAATTGATCGCATTGAAGGAATTCTTTGTTTAGGTATTGTTTTGTCCCAAGAGGGAGATATCATATCATTTTTGGTGACTATTCCATTCAAGGAGAGATTTCAAGGTATATGTATGACTATTCGTCTTGTTTTGGACATCTTTTAGTCCTAAAGGTGAAGAAATTCAGATGATTAGATAACTGTTTATTTGGGATTATTGTTTCTTTGGAAGTTTCTTGAACTTGACGAACTTGATGTCATGTGAACTTGAATGCTATCTAAAAGTTATTCGAAACTCGATGTTCTATTAAGAGAGAGTTCCTATATATTATGTGGAGTTGATGTTATGTGTCCAATTATTTTCTTAAGGGGAGTTTTAATATGTGACAAATAATACTAAAAAGGAGGAGATTGTTAAGATATGTGATAAGTTATCTTATTAATTAATTTTGGGCATTATTTGTAATTGGACAAAGTTGGACACTTTTGAAATTTTACTATGCTAAGTTTTCTATCTTATGTCAGACTCTTATATGAAGATTAAAATCCTAATGAGGATATGATTTAATTAGAATTAAATCGTCATATCTTTACTAATATAAGATGTAGCTGTTTGGTAATTTTTGGACTTTTATTTGACAGTCTATTTTGAAGATAATAGCTATCTAAGGTAGCTAAATTTGTGAAAATTCTATTGACTGCATATGTATTCTATTTTTGTTTTTATGTGGCTTTTGGGGTTGTACTATTGTCATTTTTGGGTGGAAAAAGGATAGGCATATTGTGACTTGGCAACTAAAATTTTTGGGAAATCTTGAATTATCTTTTGTAGCTGATTTCATAGGGATATCATCCATATTTGGCAGCGGTATTTTTCCTTAGGGTTGTGCAATTTTTTGGGCTATCTTTGTTGTTGTTTATGAGGAAAAAATCTCCAACAATTTTCGTGTATTTTACAGCTGCATTGTTTGTAACATTTATGTGAAGAAACAATTATTTTGTTGGTGATTAATCTAATGTTGTGTGTGAGATATCTAAGTGGCATTATCAAAGGTTCACAACAAAATTTTTAGCGAACAACTTCTTGATCTTTTGTTGAAGAAGCTGGATTTTTAAGTGAGTTGTTTCTCTTATCTTAAGTGTCTTTGTTTATGTCTGTTATTGTTTCTATTACTTGAGTTATTTTATTTTCTTTCTTTATTATCAAATACTATTGAGATGATCGTATTATTGGAAGTGAAATATTTTTACGGGTTACGAGGAAGAGTGATAGTGTCAAGGGTAGGGAGAGTCAGCTCCGTAATGCCTTGAGTAAAACTATTGTTATTCTTTGGTGAAAGTGATTAAGCTAGGTGAGGGCCGTGCAGATTTAGGCAAGGTGTGTCGAACTATGTTATCAAATCTCGAATGTTGATTTGTTTATTTCACTTTTAATTTTTATGTTTTCGTTGTGCTAGAAAATTTATAAATTGATGATACAGTTGCTTTATATCAAGCAACCACATCTACAGTTCAAAGCAACTGCGGAAGAACCAAGTTTTTATAAAACCACATCCTTTAGAATTTTCACTTTTCAACTTCAAAATCGATAATAACTGTTCTCAATCTTGATTGTATATAAAACTACTTAGATCCCAATAATCTTAACAATTCATGTAAATGGAAAATATCTATCATTTATTTGAAAAATGAGAAATGTAACTGAATTTAATACATATTGAAATGATATAAATGGGATATACAAATTAGTTCATTTGACAAATGTTTGCTAAAATTTTAAGGTTTAATGATTTGGTAAATGTTTGACGTTAAAATAATTTCTACATTATTAGTTTTGTAAGGTTGGAAAATCTTAATTTATTAACATTGAATGATGAAAATGTAATGAATGTCTATCTTTACTTATTTTGAAAGAAAACTATGTATCTTTCGTTTTGAATTTTGATAGATTAAAGCTTTTAATTGTATTTTTATATATAGATGTGACATTTAAGTCGATCCAAAATATGATTAAATAAAAGCTAAATAGCTTTGTTCTAATTTATAAAAATTGGACGATTTACAAAAATAAATTAATTTATTAATTAACTAATTAATTTTTAATAATAAAAATTATTAAAATAAACTCAACTGAAATTTCTGGTATCTGAGTCGATGCAAGTATAAGTAGCTGTAAATCGAAGAATTTCTACAAGAAATTTGCAGAGCCATACATTGTAAAACTCAAAGGTTTAGATCGGGGACATGAATACTGAAGTTGGATCGCAAGAACGTAAACCTCATGCAGTTTTCATACCATTTCCGGGTCAGAGCCACATGAGATCAATGCTTAAACTGGCAAAGGTGCTCCACCACAAAGGTTTTCACATAACATTTTTGAATTTAGAGATTAGTCATAGATGTTTACTTGAATCAAGAGGTCCAAACTCCATGGATGGTTTGCCTGATTTCCAGTTCGAATTCATTCCCGACGGCCTTCCTCCGACAGATACTAATATCGCAAGTCATTATGTTCCAGTCTGTGAGTCCGCGTTGCAGGGTGATTACGTTAAATCATTCAATAGCCTGATCGCAAAACTCAACGATAGAGTGGATTCCAATGTTTCCCCTGTGACTTGCATAGTTTCTGATGCATTCATGTCGACATCCACGATTCCAACAGCGGAGCTGTAGGATCTTCCTATTGCAATCTTTTTCACTCTCTCTGCCAGTGGCCTCATGGGTGTTGATCAGCTTTGGTTACTCACTGAAAGAGGATTAATATGTTGAGAAATAGGGTTAAGATCTGATCCCGACTACGGCAGAATAATAACGAAAATTTTTTGTGACTTTTTATTTCTCGAAAGCCATGATCTATTCAATTCTATAAAATGATTAACACAAATCATAATAAAACAGAAATTTAATTCGTACCTTATTCTGAAGCTTAATCATTATCTTGTTGTATCCTTCAAACCATTTCCGGAACTGATCCGTTTCAACCACCGTAACCACATAAGTATCTGACCTCTAACGGTATCTACAGAACTATTGGGATGAGTTGTTTTGTAAAACCTGCCATGTTGAAGCTAGCTGAAGACCTTGCAATGAAGATCAAACTGAAGAAGAAGAGGAAGGTGAGTATCAGGTTGAAGCCTCCAAGACTCATCAGAAAAATTGAGCTATTGATTTTGGGGATAATCCAAAAGGCTATGCATTTAAGGAACAAAGATCTGGAGCTTGAAGATCAAGAAGAGAAGGAATTGAAGGAATTCAAAGGAGTTTGTAGCAGCAGTGCAAATTGAAGAAACATCAGAATGTGCAGCAAGAAGAAAAACAGAAGAAGAATTGCAGAGCTTGGAAGTAGAAAAATTCAGAAGCAAGATCCCAAGGAAATAAATTAGCATAATCAAGAGTTGTTAGAGTTAAGCAAAAGGGCAGCTGGTCCATGCATCAAGCATTTCACTCTCATGGCCTGACAATCAAATTTGGATGCCAAGATTTTGTTGGCTGAAGCAACAAAGGCTGTTGAAGACTTCAAATTTCTGTTTTTGCAAAGAAGACAAAATTGTTACTTTTGCGTTTTACCAAATAAAGAAATACATGTACTAGACTAGCTTTTACCATCAGTTTTTGTTTTTACCTTTCAGCCATTTAGAAAATTGTATCAGATGGTATGAAGCATATATGAAGCTCTTTTACAACTCTTTCAACAGCAGAGTGTAATGCAGAAATCAGAAAATCATCAATACAATACCTTCAGTTCAAGTTTTCATTTTTGAGTCTTGTTCTTCACTTTTGATTTTGGTTTTGATATCCAGATGCTAGTAATGTTATGTTGAGCAGCAGAAGTAAAAGAAGAAGTCTTTTAGCTGATGTTCTGTTTTTAACCTGAAGTCCTCTAGAGTAGTTTTGTGAGTGAAAGCCAAAAATTCCATTAGTTTACAAGTCACAATTCCTTTTCTTTTGATCTGATTGACATCCTCCTATATCTCTTTACTCCTTCAGTAGCAAAGTTCAATTTTAAGCAATGGATAGCTGAAGTACATTTTACACATTCAGAGTTTGAAAACTAAAAATACACTGTTTTATTCGAATACATCAGTAGTGCTATATTCATTTTCCCTTTACACAAAACCAATCACCATGCATTCCCTGATTTGTGATAGACTTGAGCTAGAATTTTGAAGGTGCATCCTACCCTCAGATCACAAAGTCTAGGAGACCGAAGCTGCAACATCTTTGTCTGTTGAAGGCTTGCGTGAACAGTGCATGTGAACAGTGCAGCAAGTGTTTGACGATTTGTTTCAATCAGATTCTTTCCTCAACAGGTTGTAGGCTGAAGGTGCTTTCTTCAATCAGTCAAGGGGGCAGCTTAAAGAAGAACAAGTTAAGAGAATTTTTTAACTTTTATAGAGAAGGTTAAGAATGAAATGCTAGCTCCATAGAGCTTAAACTTATTTATAATAAGCTTTGATGTTTTAGTAATTTAATTAAAATTAAATTCTAATTTCAATTAAACTTTAATTAGAATTACCAATAATTATAATTAAATACCAATTATGCCCATATAAGATTCAATATCTAATATTGATCCTTATTTATTAAAATTTCATATTTAATCATAAAGTTTCTCAAACTTTACAATTAATTCTAACTTGATTAAATTAATTTTGCTCTCTTCAACCTATTATATATTTGAGACTTATTAGATTCTCAAATATGTTAGCAATGATTATAAAATTTAATTTTATTAAATACATTAAAACTACTTTTAATTTATCTTTTATTCTCTAATTATATAATTTATAATCATAAATTAAGCTTAATGTATAGCAATACATCATGACCACCCAAAATTTAAGAATGTCAAAGTAGTTTTGACTAACCTTTTCATGTATAATTTTCTCTGTATAATTCAATCCTTTCATCATACAATATTCCGATTAGACATAGAACATAGAATTAATGTCTACTATATTCTGAGTCTAATCATATTAGTTATCTTCCATTATCTATTGATTCAATTAATGACATTTATAAACTATTTACAAAGCGTCATTTCGCCTTGGTCAAAGATTTCTAGAATCAATACTAATTAAGAATAAAGAAACATTCTCCCTAATTACTTTAGGGTGATGAATTCTATTTTGATCATTCAACTATCTTTATATAGTTCATGCTACATCTAATGACTACCGATTAAATGACCTATTATTAAATAGATTATAAGTAGTGTCAAAACATAGCAATCCTTATACAAGATAACTTTGATGACCTCTAGTCAAAGGATCACTTATACAATCATCATAACGAGAATTCCATAGACATTTAAGTATTATTTCAAATGGATTTCTCATATCGAGTTTGTTCATTGAACTTGTTCTTTAGCAAGCATCCACATGTTTGTTTAAGTATTTCTATACTTTAGCCTATGAGATTGACTGCTTCATTCATAAGGAAAAACAAAACATGTACTAGTCTTTTTACGATATATTAATATCCAATCTTAATAGAACAATAACTAGGAATATTTTAGGAATAATACATAAATGCAATATAAACCTCATAATTATAATCTCATTATAATTTTATTTGCAATGTACAATTATCCTATGGGCTTTATCATATACATCTAAATATGTATAAGATAAAGAATGCTTTTAAATAATTTGTCACTAAACTATAACCAAAGTGATTGATTGTATGACATAAACTAACTTAATACCCTTGAAAGATATAAGAAAAGAGGAAGATACCTATTTTCTTTTATGTTTAGTTTTGAATCTTTATCAAAATGATTAGTTAAGTTTGTGAATTATCAATTTTCATTTACTAGAACATAACTTTTCCTAACGATGTTTTGAGTTTTCTATTCATTCTAGTTGTCACTTTCCTCCATTAACGTTTTGTTTTTCCGGGCAGATGAAAGCCTTCTGAAAAATGGCTATTTGGACCAAGTAGTAGAAAACATTCCAGGAATGAAGAACATGCGTTTAAGGGACTTTCAACTGGCAGAATTCAGATGAAAAGTGTCAATGATCTCATGTTTCGATTCACGTCACAAATAATTAAGAAATCACTAGAAGCTCCTGCAGTCATTTGGCACACTTTTGAGGATGTTAGACTATGTATATTGTTATATTGGTCTTTTTGTAATTATAGTGAGCTTAGTGGTATATTTGTAATCATCTACACTACACAATGTATATAAACGGATTCCTAATCAATAGAAGCACAGAGGATAATTTCCTATATGGTATCAGAGCCCTAACCT
>JANTNU010571894.1:0-10722 GCA_024752395.1 Erythroxylum havanense
ATATGAAGATATGTCAACACAAGTCGACTAATAGTACATAAGTCGACTTATCGAGGACCACAAGTCGACTTACACAGTACAAGTCGACTTATAGAAGAGCGGAGTTGAAATTTTACAAAAAATGTTGTCACAAGTCGACTTATACATGACGACAAGTCGACTTATGAGTACAACAAATAAATTCCAATGGTACTAGCGACAAATGGAAGGGAGATTGTTAAGGAACGGTCATAACAATCATGCAACGACTAGAATGAGTTCCAACAGTTATTTTTCTTCAAATATAAAGAGTGGATGATTGATGAAGAGACTACCTAAGTTCTAATAGTGAAAATACTCTTCAATTGCTCCAAAATTGCTCATTATTTTTTTTTATCTTGTTACACAATTGTATTGAGCACTTGGTCTTTAATCTTTATCTTATTTTACAATTTGAGTGACTAGTGAAAGGTCACGTGTGAGGTAGCTTGAGCCGGAAATCAAGTGATGTGAGGTAGGATTTGTGCCGGAAGATAAATCGATTGTAAAGGGAGCTTGAGTCGGAAATCAAGTAGCATTGTAAGAAGTTCACACTCAACTACAAAGTGTGCAATAAAGTAGTTTGCAAAATCCTAAGTGAAAGCTTAGGTAGAGGACGTAGGTCTTAGCACCGAACCTATATAAAAACAGTGTTTGCTCTTCTTCCCTACTCTTTACATTTAGATTTGATTAAATTGTTTTTGTGTGAATTAACTTCTGATTTTATTGTAGAAAATTACAAAAATCTTAAAGATCTATTCAACTCCCCTTCTAGATCGCTTACAGTTTGACATGTTATTAATATATACCGTAACTTTTAAAAACTATCAATAATCTTATTGTAACATCTCATTACTATAGGACATAAGCCCGAAATTCTTCAGAATATCCGAGCATATACTCTATGGGAGGGAAATGTTAAAGCAATTATAGTCATAAAGAGCATAAGTATTTAAAATGTTAACATATCTTATTTCATTAACAAAACAGGTTTTACATTATCATTTCATTACAAATCATCCATATAGTTACAATACAAAAACCATATGTGTTTACATTGTTTATACAAAATATTGTACATGAGATGAAAAAATATATTAAAATAGTCTATCTAAACTCGTCAGATGACAACTAACTAAACCTTTGAGCGATATCTTGATCCCAAAATGGATAATACTAGACACCAACTAGATTGCTTTACAAGCAAAGTCTCCTTTTAGTACCTGAAAATCAACGTTACAATTTTAATAAGTTTTACGAACTCAATGAGTAAATCATCATCGATGTGTTCACTCAAAACAAATCACATATATCACATGAATAAAACCAACCCAATCAATATAATACATCATATAGATTTATACCTCATATACCACATTATTCATCATGCTTCAGCAACCACCCTAACAATACAATCACTTAATAATTTCAGAAGCACCGTCTGAATGCAAAAACTTCATGTAATCATCTCAAAATATTTCACTCATTTATCATAATTCTCCATATCACCATCAAGTTCATAGGCATTTTACAATGTTATCTTAATATAATTCAACATTCATTTGCAAACAATTTCATAAACACATGTAAAGATACAAATGCAAATGCAAATGAAGCTTATTTATATTTTTACTTTGTTATGACCAAGAGTCTATTTATTGGTTATCGGTCCTGTATTCGTTATAGATACTGGACTCATTTTAGTATTGTCCGTAATTGTTATAGATACCGGTTTCATTAAACATTGATCTTGAGGCTTTGTGTGCACATATTTGAGCTTAAAGCTCTTTTTACATTTGCTACTCTGGTCACAACTCCTTTATGTGAACATGCATATTCATGTAATGAAGTGCAACATTTTAACATAATATATCATCAATCACTTTTCAGTCAAGGAACACATTTAATAACCACAATTTATTAGATCTATGTTAGACATTCAACATATAGTTGAAAATTTATTTTCCTTATTCATATTCAAATCACAAACACTCCCAATACAATCCCGAATATCAAACTCCTCGTACAATAAATTGTCTAGAATCATCAATGTCATAATTATATCAATATCGATTTAATATAGAGAATCAATTTTAATCAAAACAATATGAACAGAACACTTTTCTAATCAAGGTCACACATCTGGGGTACTTACAGTGTACTCCAGTTAACTATTGCCTCGACGACTTGACAATGTCTGGATGGTGTCAGTCAACTTGTGTTTCTAAATCAAGCAATACACATACTTACACATCACTACTTGATCAATAAGATAAATACTCAAACTTACACATGTATATGTGTCGTGTTCAATGCATGCTCAATTGATCATTCCAATTATGTAACCTTATTCACAAATCTTAATCATTTATACATCATGACTTGGACATCATTTAGTTTGCAATTAGGTCTATGCCTTACGTAAAGCTGATCACTTTACATTCATAATTCATAAATTCATCAATTTTTTCCTAATATTATACATTAACACAATTTCCTCAATTCTTATTCAGTCATACCTAATTCACCATACTCATGTTCTTTGGATCTCATTTGCATTCATAAAAACATCTTTATACTATTAACAACTCATATTTTACACTTATCCTTGAACATTTTCATGATCAAAAACTTCTTATAACACAAACACAATTGTTACTTTAAATCTGGAATTTCAGCAAGTTAAATCTATACATTCACCAAACTTTTTCCAGCAATATATTTTTATACATTTACTCAATTCTCATTCATAATTACCTATGTTCTTCAATGCTCATTCATCCATACCTTATACACATTTCTTATGTTCTTAAGATCATGTTTGCATTAACAGAACTCATTATTCTTTTAACAAGGCATAATTTTCTAGATTTGAACTCAGCCACATCAAAACAATCCCTTCTTTAGGTTATGAATTCAATTAACTAGATAAACTTATCAAGATATCTTTTGGATAAATTGTTTCATAGAAGAATTGATAAGACATCAATAAACATTTTTCATGTTTTATACTTTGACTAATTTGATCTTTAAAGTCCCCAAAAATTAAGAAATAATATAAGGTTCCTGCACAGGGGTCTGTCATAAGAAGTATTAGGAAAACGGGCATATCTTAAGTTCTAGTCACTATTTTATCAAGCTACTTTCACAGAGGTCAAGCTATATATCTAAAACTTTTATTGTTTGAGTTTCTACAAATTCATGCCTTAAAGATACGTAAAATAGATTGAAAGAGGAAAATAAAATTGAAACTAGAATTTCGACCTACAGCTCTAATTTTCCAAATTCAAGAACACTTTAATAACACTTATCTTTACCGTGAATCCACCTTCATTTATACATCAAATCTCAACCTAAATCATCCATTTAACATTATATAATCTACTATTTTTGTACATGCAAAAATAGAACAGAAAAGTACCCAAGTTTATGCAGAAATTTCCAACAGAATCAATGATTAACATCATTCACAATTCATCCTAATTCATCATCATCAATTATCTATTATAACATGCCATAAACACTAATATTTACTTATTTGTTTAGTTCTAATCCCAGCTCAAAAGTCACTCTAATCAGTACTCCAAGCATACAGAATCATCACACATTCAAGGTGGAACTTGAATGGATTTTGGCTAGATTCAATAAACAACAACAATCTAATCTTTTACTTAACTTTGTGAAGGTAAAACATGGATTATTTGTGCAGCAATTGGACATGATCATAAACAAACACAGGGAGGTGAAAGAGAAGAGTGTTTCGGTGGAGTGTGAGAGGAAGGAAGAGCAAGAATGAGCTTAGTTAGAGTTGCTCCTGCTAAAGCTTACACCTAAGGTGTTAGGTGTCACCTTACTATAATGATGTGTCACCAAATTAAATTTCCATATGTCTAAAGGCATGTACAACATTTATCAAGTAAATATTCATGTCACTAGTAATACTAAGTCATATGTCAAGTAATCACAGCTTCCAATTGTCATCAACTTACTAATCCATGTGTCACGTAATGATCAATGCCAAATGTTACTCAATTATATGCTTAGTCATCCTAATTTTTATGTATCAATTTTCTTACCCCATGGCATTGTTCCTAGACTAAATGTACATTTAATTCCTCAATTTTTCAATTATATCAATTAATTCCAAATTCACTATTTGTAATAAATCAAACCAAAATTGAAGGCATAAACGTTTCACAAGTCACATCATGAACGTTTTAATCTTTTCATACCCCTGAATGAGTCAATTGAGTGCATATGCATTTTTTGCAATGCGTACAAAATCATAATTCATAATTCACGTATGTATGCTAATGATATGCATGTGAATGAAATGTAATTCATGAATTCCCAATGACAACTAAAGCTCCAACCCTCAAATTGGAGAACAAATTATTATACTTATGGTATTTTAGTTTGGTAAGACTTGTTTCTCTTGCTATTAGATTTTATTAGAACTTTTAACTAAAAACATTAAAATGATGTTGTTTTCACATATAGTATTATACGTGACACCACACGTAACACTAAATGATGTTATTCTAAAGTTCACAATTGGGATTCTTAACATAAGTTGACGCAGAAGAAAATTTGTTATAAAATTAATTTAATAAATTTATTGATACTTTTTAAAGTTCAAAGCTATATTGATAATATATAAAATTGTAAGATGTCCAACAGATTAATTTCAAAATAATTTTATTGAATTATGGTTTCACTTGTAGACATTCATTTTTGAAATTTCATTATTGGTGATTGCCATTTAGATATTTACCCATTTGAAAACTTTTGTTAGCAACATTTGTAAGAGATAATATAATTATAGTTTACAAAAGTGAGTAGAATATTCATTCTAATCAGCACCATTTTATTGTTAATTTTAAGATGTAGTTTCTTTCAAATCATGATATCAATCACCAATATAATTTTTAATCAATACCTATTTTCAATCTTATTTCTTGCTATTATATTTATCTAATAGAAATTAATTTAAGAAATTAATTATTTAATTATCATTTTAGTGATTTTCATGACTAGTATAATTAATGTTGAAATGCCTAAAGGATGTAGTTTCGCAAAATTCCTATTTTGGTGCAATTGCTTTAAATTGTTTATGATGGTTGCTTAATAGGAAGCAACTGTGTTAACAACTGTTAATTTTTCAGAATTAAAATACAAACAGAAAAATTAAACATGCAACCAATAAATCAACAACCAAAATTTGGTAACATAGTTCGACACACCCGTTTTATATCTGCGAGGCCCTCATCCAGCTTAATCAACTTTTATGGTGATATAATAGTTTTACCCAAAGCTTTACTAAGCTGACACCATTCACCCTTTGATACTATTCACTTGTACTTATATCCCGTGAAAGTATTTCACTCTCAATAACACAATCACCTTATACTAACCCAAACATAGGATTTTTACAACATTGAAAGATAATGAATACGAAAGTATAATCTCAAGTTATTGAAACAATAACAACATGAATAAAGGAAACACTTGAGATAAAAACACTCCCTTAATTGTGCAACTTCATTAATCGAGATTGTGGGAGGTTTTCAAACAATATCTATTGTGAACTTTTGAGAATAATCACTTGATAGTTCACACATAACAACTTAAAAAAGTCGTCAATCAGATATATGTTTCACCACCGACAAATTCCAAATATACAATTGCTCATTTGACACAATTACTACTTACTTTTCCCCTACAAAAAAAACAATAGAGTGGCTATTGCACAGAATCACGTTATATAGAGAAATGCAGCTACTCAAGAGGTAGCTCAAATCACCAAACAAAATCTGCATCTTTATCTCCACTTATTCACATACTTATCCAAATAAATCCTATCTTATCTAGGATTCAATCTTAAGTATAATTCCATTAAATCCTATCTTATCTAAGATAGAGAAATCATATCCCAAGTGGACTTCTTATGACATATGATGTATCAAATATATTCTTCAACTATAATTCATGCCCAAAATAATAATTAGGTATCTTAGCAAAGTATATGAAAAACTCTTCCTTAATACGATAATTGGATAGTCCATATGAATTGAACAATAATAATAATGAGTTCCAAATAGTATCAGAGTCAAAAACAAATGTCAAGGTCATATGCGATAGTCATTAATAGCATATCAACAACGTAGATAAAGCAGAAAATATCCAAATAAGCAATAATCCAAGCACCCAATTTTCTGCTCCTTAGGATAAAAATGCCAAAAGTAAGACTAAGATTCATAGGAAGCCAAGCTTCTACTTAACTTGGCGAAAAGCATTCAAACCTGCTTGAAATACTCGCTCAATCAATCAATTTCAGAAAAGAAAGTGGCATTGCTATTAACCATGGATGTCGCAGATGGTTTAGATGGCCTAGGAGATGAGTAGGGCAAGTCTATTACCCAAGCTAGCTTATTGAAATTTAATATATAAGGCGAGATATTCAGTAGAGACACTAGTTTAAGTACAGTAAGATTTGTTCGAGGAATATCATGTGCATACATAAATTATGTAATCAAGCATGAAAAATATAATAAGGACTGATGTTTGTTCAACTGCAATCATAGCCTCAATGATAAGTCACCCCAAATTAAAATTAACCTCAGTATCGGCTGCATAAACCAGTTTTTCCTGAGCTAGAGAGACTGTCATGGTATGTGTACTCGGTAACCAATTGGCTAGTAAAAGCTTATAAAGCACAAAATATTTTTAAGACAACTCAAACACACAAAGTGTAGCAGAAGATGGCCAAGCAGACAATTTTCCACCCATCAACACATTAGCCAACATATCATTTGTCACAATAAAATCACCCTTATAATTTTGATCACCAATTAAATTATCAAAACCCAGAAATGCATTCAACTGATTCAAATCAATTCTAACCAATGTCCCCCTCACATGAACTAGAAGATAACACAAAAGAAACTCATTCAATTCACCCTTATAAAGATTGAAATAGAATTCTTGAAAAAGTTCAACATCATAATGTTTTGGCAATAATGCAGCAGTTAACAGATTTCTCTCAGTTACCAAGACATCCAAATGAAATTATTGATGTTTAGTAAATTTATTTAATGATCAAGAACAAACTTGGTATTAGTAATAGAGTCCTATTTCTATTGTTCCACGAAAGAGTAAAATTTATGAGACAAAGCATCATCCACTAAAATCAGAATATGTGTTTGTTACCGAGGCAACTAAACTGATTTATAGGAAATGTGTTTCACCAACTGTTAGGAAGAAGAAGGAGTAATTTTTGGTTTAAAACAACTGTTAGGAACCAAAGGTACGGGAGTAGGAGGTTCGATAGGGGCATCCTCTGAGGCAAAGGAGTGAAACAATTTTGTAATCATGTGAGACAGAATTTGGTGTACATCATCACCAATAGATGATAATCGAATGGGGGGAGGATAAAAAATGTCGATGGGTGGTGTCAAGGAGGAGCTAGCTTAGATTATTGTCGTCCCATAAGGTGGGTGTTGTTGAAGACAATTGGAATGCCTAGGTGGGTCAGTGGTGGATGGTGGAGATGCCTCTGATGATCGCTACAAGAGATGGGAAGATGATTGACGTTTGGATTTTGCCCAATTGAAGCTTTAAACAAAGAGATGGCTTATGTAAATGATGGTGAGGTGCAACGGTGAGAGAGAGAACCTAGAGAGCCAAAAGGAAAATGTGGTTATGAGAAAGACAAAATAATCAAAGATAGAGGAGAGAGACAAGCTAATTTTGAAAGGAAAATGTGGTTATGAGAAAGACAAAATAATCAAAGATAGAGGAGAGAGACAAGCTAATTTTGAGGCAAAATTTCAAAATAAGGAAAGGGGGAAAAGGGTGTGCGACTGTAAGTTAAAAAAGTAAGAAAAAATTAGGATTTTTATCCATTTATGATTTTTACCTTTTTAAACTATATAGAAATACATCAAAAATGTAAAGCACACAATCCTAAATCCCCTCGAAGAAATTCAAATCTGATCGAATCAAAATTTTTCGTAAAAATATTAGTCAGTTTCTTTTAGTTGTTACATATGAAAGAATTGTAACTTTAGTCTCCACAAGCTCTCGAATGAAATGATATTTCAAGTCAATATGCTTGGTTCTCAAATGCTGAATTAAAATTTTTGAGATGTTTTTGGTGCTCTTATTATCACACATAACCATCAACACATCCTAAGCAATTCCATAGTTTTCCAACATTTATTTCATCCACAAAAGTTGATAACAACAACTACTGGATGCAATATATTCTACTTCTATTATCGACAATTAAAATGGAGTTCTGTTTCCTATTATATCATGAAATTAGTTTGTTTCCAAGAAGGAAAGAATCCCCTGATGTACTTTTTTATCATTTAAATTTTTGGCCCAATCCGCATCATTATAACTTGCTAGACAAGAAGTAGAATCATATAAATATCATAATCCAAACTCAAAAGTATTACTAACGTACTTGATGATCCTCTTTACTACTGTTAAGGTTGGATTGATAATGAGAACATACTCCCACACTATAACAAATATCAGGTGTACTCGCGGTTAGATAAAACTAACTCCCAATAATGATTCTATATAAACTTACATCAACATCTTTGCCATGATCATCTTTATTCAACTTTGTTAAAACACTCGTAGGTGTTTTAACATGCCGTCCATTCTCAAGGACAAATTTCTTCACCAAATTCTTTGCATATTTGATTTGTGACAAAAAGATGCCACTTTTCACTTGCATGATTTGTAACCCCAAGAAGAAATTTAATTCTACCACTATACTGATCTCAAACTTATGTGTTATCATCTTTACAAAGTCGTCCACCATCTTCAGATGAGTGGAATCAAACACTATATCATCAACATATATTTGTGCACTCATTAAATTAGATCTGAATTTTTTGAGAAATTGAGTCTTATTTATGCTACCTCTTTCATATCCTTTATTTAGTAGATATTGGGCTAGTCTCTCATACCAAGCCATTGGCACTTTCTTGAGACCATAAAGAGCCTTTTTGAGCTTCAATACGTAATCAAATCAATGAAACCCTTTAACTGTTCAACATATAACTCTTCTTGTAAAAATCCATTCAAGAACACACTTTTCACATCCATTTGGTAGAGTTTGAATCCTTCCGCACATGCTATGGCCAAAAGAAGTCTAATTGACTCAAGTCTTGCCACCGCAGCAAAAGTTTTATCAAAATCAATGCCTTCAGTTTAAGAGTATCTTTAAACAAGTAACCTATCCTTATTTCTTCTCGCATTACTTTTGTCATTATTTTTGTTGCGAAATACCCATTTTGCTCTAATTACATTCACATCTAATGGTCTTGGCATTAATTCCCAAGTATCATTTCAAGCAAATTATGTTAACTCATCCTACATAGCTGCTATCTAGAATTCATCTTAAAATGCTTCTTTTATATTCTTTGGTTCAAATGAAGAAGTATAACATAAAATCCTGTATGTTCCCCATAATCTATCCTTTTTCTTTCTATTGTTTTCCTTCTATCACTAACTTCACCAATCACTTTCTCAATAGGATGACTTCACATGATTTGTGATGGAGGATCTTTGTTAGAATCACCTTCCCTTGAATCTTCTTTATTCCTAAAGATTATTTCTACATAAGTTGTCTGGTTGGTTTCTTCCTCCAAAGCAACTAATTGTGGTCTTTTATCTGGCCAGTTTCTTTACTAACAGCAACTAACTGCAAATTTAGGTAGATTATGGTTTTGCTTCATTGTTTCTTTGTTATGGTAAGTGAGGTTGATTTTGAAGATTTTCATATACCGCTTTATCAATTATTTGATACACATCATCTAGCACAACATTTACAGATTACATCAATATCTTAGTTCTTTGGTTAAACACACTATGTTGGACCAGCTTCCGAAGCCCAACATTCAGAGTTATAAAACGTGTGCTTATGCTTGTTACCATGTATGTTTATTTTAATTAACCCTCATTATTCATCCATGGTTCATGTTCATTCTCTGATATCGTAAGTGTTGGGCCCTATTTTCCGAATCATTCTTATACTGAAGCAAATATTCTATGCTCAACTTCCATCCAGATATTAAAGTCTTAGGGACTGAATCAGAATTCGACCTCCCTATATAATTTGTAAACCTATGTAGCGCCCCCTTACCGTAGAGTATACACCGGGATGCCCGTAAGTCATACCGATACATACCCTACGACGAGGGTGCACTACGATACGATCAATTCTAAACCTCATGGCATCAATATAAGAAAGAAGTAATAACAAGTTTACCAAATTTTTGAAACCAAAAAATATCCTTCATTTCATTTCTAAAAACCATAAATACATACTTCAGTTATATACACAACCGTACAAATCCAAAAGAACTACACAACTCCTATCTAGGTCATCCCCAAAATATCCCAAAAGCCCCCAGCTGACTGACCTGTGGGCCATGCTCCTCTCGCCGGCACACACACAACAGGAAAAGTCTGAAAATCCAGAGCTAGGAGTCTCACTCTCGCTGTCCTGAAAAATAGTCGCAATTTTGGGTGAGTTTGCAAAACTCAATGAGTAACCATCATCGATGGTTCACTCAATTCATGCATTACGTAAAATTGCGTACAAAGTAACACATATCATATTTAAAATCACAATCATACATTTGCAATTAATCCCATATCAATTCGCAGTACAAACACAAAACA
>JANTNU010573143.1:0-10715 GCA_024752395.1 Erythroxylum havanense
AAAGCAATAGTTAATTCCTTTGCAGTAACTTGATTCTTCATCTTCAAAAGACTGACATACAAATCTGATTGTCAGTTAATGTTTTTCAGCTCCATGTATTTGATTAGCACTAAACTTGATTTTGCTAATTAAATTTCTTGAACTTTGCTTCAACCTTCTGCTGGTTACTTTCTTCTGCGATTTTGGTTACTTCCTTCTGCAAGTAACTGAATTTGATTCTCAATCCTTTTTGTGCATCCGATCATCTGCTTCTTTCATTTTTCATTCTCCCCATCTGACTTGTATCTTCATTACTTTGATCCATACATTGTTGAATTATGCTTAGGATCATCCATTCCAATCTCCATTTGCACTTGAGCTCCTTCATCTTTCTCTTCACCTTTCTCTTCTTCCTTACCTTCACTGCCATTGCCAATTCCTCTGCCAATTTTAACACTTCAAGCTGGCCAAGACAACTCATCTCAACAATATCTTCTATGCCTATAAAAAGAGCATTTTGATGAATCAAATAATATATTTGAGAGTATTCCTTATATAGTTACAAGTGCTTTCATAGTCTGTAGCCAATACTGTCCATTCTGATTCAACAATTTGGTATCAAAGCAGGTTATACCTTGGAGATCATTTCTTGTGGTTTGTTTTGTCAGATTTCTTATTGTCAACAAGATGACAAACCTTCAAGTTGTCGGCAGAATGAAAAAGCTAACAACAGTAACTACGGTACGTGGTCAACGTGCATGATGTTTTACATGCAAGAACAAGACTTGTGGGAGGTTGTCAACGGTTGAGAGGTGACACAACTAGAAGTGGACGATGCAAACGGCATCTTGCAGAAATGGAAGATCAAAGCAGGGAAGGCAATGTGTGCCTTGAAGACGACAATTGAAGAAGATGTCTTGGAACACATCCGAGACGCCACAACTCCAAAGCAAGCTTGGGATACCTTTGCCAAACTATTCTCAAAGAAAAATGATATGAGACTCCAACTCTTAGAGAGTGAATTGCATTCAATAGCACAATGCGACATGGAAGTCGCACAATACTTCAATAGAGTGAAGATGCTATGCTGAGAGATCTCGGAATTAGATCCCACAAGCTCCAATTGGAGAGATAAGGATGAAGGGCATTATTATTCATGGTCTGAAGCCTGAATATAGAGGCTTCGTTGCTACTGTACAAGGATGGAAAACTCAGCCATCATTTGTGGAATTTGAAAATTTGCTAGCTGGTCAAGAGGCGTTAGCTAAGTAAATGGAAGGAGCTTCACTGAAGGGTCAAGAGGAAGCACTCTTTACCAATAGAGGCAAATGGAATTCCAAACAACATGGTACCAATAAATTTAAAAAGAATGATGATGAGGCAGGAGGACGTCAAAGCAAAGGGAGCACTCGTGGAAAGGGAAACTCAAAGAATCGGAGTTGTGGCAAATGGATGTAAAGAATGCATTTTTGCATGGAGAATTGGATTGAGAGATATACATGTGTCAACCAATGGGTTTCCAGAGTAAAGATAATCCTAGGTATGTATGTAAGCTAAGGAAGGCACTCTACGAATTGAAGCAAGTACCAAAGGCTTGGTATGGTAAGATTGCAGAATTTCTTACCCATAATGGTTATTCAGTAGCACCAGTAGACTCTAGTTTATTTGTTAAAGTTGTTGGCAGCAAACTGGCCATTTTGCTAGTGTATGTAGATGATCTGATTCTTACAGGAGATTGTGAAGATGAAATTCTCCAAACAAAGGAGATTTTGTCAATTTGGTTCTTAATAAAAGAGCTGGGACAAGTAAACCACTTCCTTTGCTTGGAAGTTGACCATAGTGAAGATGGAATCTTTCTTCACCAGTAGAAATATTCTAAAGACTTGTTGAAAAGGTTTGGGATAGTCAATTGCAAACCAATTTTGACTCCAATGGAGTCTCATGAAGGGAAGGACTTGAAGTATGCAACAATATACTAACAGGTGGTAGGTAGCTTGATCTATTTAACTCTAACAAGACCTGATATATCTTATGCAGTTGGTGTGATGAGTCGATACATGCAAAATCCTAAGAATCCTCATTTGGAAGCAATTCAAAGGATCATAAGATATGTTAAAGTTACACTTGGGTAAGGCGTCATGTATAAGAAGGGTGGAGATTGCAAGTTAGCTGGCTATTATGATGTTGACTATGCAGGTAATCATGATACTCAACATTCGACTACCAGGTATGTGTTTATGCCTGGATCTAGAGCAATTTCTTGATGTAGCAAAGGACAACCAACTGTGTTGTTATCAACAACTAAAGCAGAGTACCGAGCAACAGTAGTGGCAACCTGAGAGAGTACTTGGCTTATGCAATTATTGAAGGATCTGTATCAGCAAACAGAGGGTCCAATTCCTTTGTATTATGATAATCTGTCGACAATATGATTGGCAAAAATCCGGTATTCCATGCAAGAACTAAACATGTGGAGGTGCATTATCATTTTATCAGAGAGAAAGTGTTGCATGAAGAAATTGATTTGGACTATGTCACAACTGAGAATCAAGTGGCAAATCTTTTCACAAAAGGCTTGAGCAGCAACAAGATGAAGAACTTTTGTCAACAGCTTGGCGTAACATTGAGAAAAGGAAGCTGTGATTGAGGGGGAGTGTTAGATTATCAATCACAGCACCATCGTTCGAGTCTGACCGAAAGTATTGGCACTTAGTTAAATAATGTATGAATGGGTGAGTGGTATAAGGTTCGTGAGTTTGCTTACTTAGTTATCAAGTATGTTCTAGAGTTTGTTAAACAGTCCTAGTCTTTAGTAGACGTAGCGGAGTAGTTGGATCATGGGCTGTAGGCATGGAGAACGTTAAACAACGATCTCATATCTTATATGCCTATAAAAAGAGCATTTTGATGAATCAAATAATATCTTTGAGAGTATTCCTTATATAGTTACAAGTGCTTTCATAGTCTGCAGCCAATGTTGTCCATTTTTGATTCAACATGCTTGTTTTCTTGCAGTAGTCAATGGCTCAACTTAATTACACTTCAAAGATGCCAGTTATATATGGATTTGATTGTCCATACAATACAAAGAATGATGACAGAAGAAAATTATTTACAACAACTATAAGAGCAACAACAAAAAAATTTTCAGTCCAATATCTACTCTTCAAGTCTTTTGCCTCTTTCAGTTCCTTTTTGCTAAATGGAATGTTTTCTTCATGTAAGACAATTTTATCCTTAGGGACAATTTTGTCTTTTTCCTATTAAGTGGACAATTATTAATTGTAATTTTGGCTTTTAATAAATTATCGATTAAGTTACATAATTTGATCCAATTAAATAAATGATTTAAATCAATGGGTCGAAGTGCAGGTAAAAAATGGATCCCTTTCGGTATGGACCTGGTTTATATCGTTGTGATGGAGAAGCCCGATATGAAAGCTATATAAAAGTTAAAGTCTCCTACAATTACTCATATCAATCATAAGCATATGATTTCCTGACATGTTAGAGCTTACGTATTAAGAAAACTGTAAAAAGGCCTAAACTGAGTGTCAGTGATGAACTTCCTCAATTATTCCAGGAGGATCGGAGCTCGTTTTAGTGTCAAAAATTGCTTTGAAACTCAGAATGAAACCGAAATCAAGTATTCCACATTTCCTTCAATTTTCCCTTTCATGTATGATTCTAGGTACGTAATAGGGTCTGTTCTAATACATGATATCAGAGCGGTTACGTGATCGGTTTGACAGAAATGAAGATTTTTTTTATTTCCATTCCATACAGTTTTCTTCATTTTTTGATTCTTTTTTCAAAATTTTACATATATAATTAGTAAAAGTAGTATACATAAGGTTAGCTATGAAAAGCGGGTCAAAAATATGCCAAACGGAGCAAAAAATGGGATCCGGGATGCCAGAAATTGTCCTCCCCGTCAGAGGGCAATGCAACGTTCGATTCGTGCAATGCATGCACCCAATTTTGCTACAGTGGTCGGGGGAGTGGTGGTACGATTGCCGTGTGCAATAATTGCATGCTTCCAAGTGGCATCACATGCAGGCAGACGTTTGTGATGCGTGCACAGTATGCACTCTCAACGCGTGGGAAAGCAGGCGCGTGCGAGGCATGCCCCACATTCGGCCTAACAAGTGGACTGTTGGATTTGGGACGTGTTGGCGCCTGTAGCGCACGCGCCGTACAGTAGGCCACTCTTCTGCATGTGGGCGGCGCGTGACGTGACACCCACATCATCCGGCTGACGTCAGCTGTATGACCTCTATTACAGTGATTCTTAAAAAAAATAAAAACTTCAAAAATCCCTTAAAGATACCCTGGGTTCTTTTGGGTCAGTTTCCAGGTTTGGGGAATTTTTTTAAGTGATTTTTAATTTTTTTGGATTTATTACGTTGGTAATTAGATTCCGGAAACGTTTTTAAAACTTTTTAAATTTAATTTTGAGTGCATTTTCATACTCTAAACAACACACGAGGGAGACACTTAAAGTTATATGTCTCGTGCGGAAGGTTTGGTATTTGGAAAAGTACAATAGACACACTCATTGAGATTTTTTATTTTAAAATTCTATAATAAAGTTTAAAGATAATAATTTTAGTATTAGTATGTGATTATTTAATTGTGAATCTTGTTTTTCCATTGATTATCGATTTTCATATACATTATGCTTATATAGAATGTGAAGATAACATAGAGTTGTATCCCTTATGTTTGTAGTCTTTTCAGATACTGGTAAGATTGTAGTCATCACAGTGGCCTTTCAAGTCAGTATTTGGATTGTACTGGGTACATGTTGGGGGATGTCTCTGGTATGATATTTGGTCATTCTTCCTAAAATTTTTTACCTTATATGAGGTTTTGAGATGTACATAAAGGAATTAGATGGAGGAAAGTCGTCACTTAAATGATCTATTCACCCACAGGTGGTAGTGTTATGAGAGTTGATAGTTTGTACTCAGATCGCTTTTTTGTGGAGGTTTAATTGCATATATTATGTATTCGACCCACATGTATTTGATAATATATGCAATCGGATTCTCTGTAGAGATACTGCTTTAATGTTTTGAGTATCGTTGTTGTCTTGCATTTATACTGATTTTTACATTATCTTTCTATTTTTTAATCACTTTTTCAATCAACAATAATGTTGTCATCATTGAAACCTTAAATGGTTTCAACTTCAAGAAGTAGAGGAAGGACATGGAGCTTGCATTAGAGATGGCAGATGTCAGCATGGCCATGCATATAAAGAGACCTCCCCCACTTACAAATGTCAGCTCGGAAGTTGACAGAGCAGCAATGGCTACCTGGAAAGGTCAAATAGGATGTGCTATTTGACCATTAAGAGGATGATATCCAATCATCTGTTGAGTAGATTGGTTGACACGACTATGGCACTGGAGTTCATGGACAACGTATCCCAAAGGTACAAGGTCTCTTCTCATGCTGAGCAGAGCACCTTAATCAAAGAACTTTTCTTCGTGAGGTACACTGGAGAGGGAGGCATTTGGGAATATATCATCTGGATGTTGCATCTGTAGAGTAGGTTAAAGGCACTGGATATATCGATCACTGACTCAATTATAGTGCATCAGGCACTAAACATTGTTCCTCATGAGTTTCGGTGTGTTGTAGCAGAGGAGAAGATCAGGAGCTCTCCTCATACAGCATGTATGTAGCTACGAAGGGTAAGGGGAAGGCTAAACCCCAGTAGTTGAAAGGTAAAGGTAAAAAACCCAAACCCTCTCCTCAGATTCAGAGTAGGCAATCTAGCATTGCAAATGGTTCACATGACCTTAAGAGTATGAGAAGGTTCTTATGTAAGAAGAAGGGACACAGGAAGTCTGATTGCCAAAAATACAAGCTATGGAAGTTCAAACATGAACTGCCAGGTAACTCCTTGGTCTTTATGATTCATGAATCCAATGTTATAGAGTTCTTGGTGGTTAGATAGTGGAGTTTTTAACCATGTTGTTTCCACAATGTAGGGGTTCAGATCCAGGAGAAGGTCGACTAAAGGAGAGGAGAAGCTGATAGTCGACAATAATGAAGAGGTGGACATTTTGTATGTAGGAGATGTAGGATTAAACCTTGATATGGGGTTTGTATTGGTTTTACGGGACACATTTTATATACCATCTTTTAGACGGAATTTGATCTCTGTATCAGTTTTGGATAAAGAACGTTTTTGTTTTGTATTTGATAATGCAATTGTAAATATTTCTATCAATACAAGACATATTAGTACTGCCTTTTTATCCTACAGATTGTATAGAATGTGCCTTACTCCTAATTAAATGTATGCCTCTTTTTATGTTGTTGAACCTGTTACTCAAAAGAGAACCTTCATAAAAGAAACATCGTGCATGTTGTAGCATAAATGACTTGGCCATATTTCCAAAGAGAGGGTTGAGAGATTGACAAAGGAGAACATTCTCCCAACTTTAGACTTCAGTGATATGGAAATATGTATCGATTATTGTAGAGGTAAGTTGACCAAGATAAAGAAATAGGGGTCAAATTTTACTTTTGGTTTATTGGACCTCATACATACAGACGTTAGTAGTCTTTAGACAGTCACGTTGTGCAATGCCAGATACTTTTTGACATTTATAGATGATTATTCCCGCCATAGTTATGTGTTCTTACTTAAACAGACGTCTGAAGTTCTTGATAAGCTTAAGATCTTTAAGACTGAAGTAGAGAACCAGTTGGAAAAATCAATAAAGATTGTTAGATCTGATAGAGGAGGGGAATACTATGACAGACATGGGGTTGCAGGACAAGAAAAATGTTCGTTTGCTAGGTATTTGGAATCGGTTAGAATAATAGCTCATTTTACATGCCAGGTAGTCCTAAATAAAATGGTATGGCCAAAAGGCATAATCGCATACTAAAAGACATGATGAGGTCAATGCAGAGTATGACTAACTTACCAGAATACCTTTATAGTGAAGCCCTCAAAACAGCATTATATACTTTGAACAAAGTCCCGAGCAAGTTAGTATCAAAGATGCCTTTTGAACTTTGGAAGAGCTGGAAGGCAAGCCTTGCACACATTAATGTCTATGATGAGGGAGGATACTCACATCCTTTAGAAGATAGTAGGATGGATACTATAATTATTATGTATCCTCCTCTCATACAATCAGTTCCAATGGATGAAGGCTCGAGCACTGTGCCTATGCAAGCATAGGAAGTTACTCCTATTTAGGAAGAGGTTTTTGAGGTACAAGAGCCTATGTAGTTGCGCAGATCTACTAGAAAGAGGCAACCTGATATCTCATCGGATTACATAGTCTATTTAGGTGAACAAGACTATGATATAGGACATGTTGTGGATCTATTGACTTTTATAGAAGTCGTTTTTGAACCTCATGCAGATATATGGTGGCAAGCAATAAAGGACGAGATGCAATCTATTAGATATAATAAGGTATGAGAGCTTGTTGATTTACCTCAACATTACAGGCCTATTAGTTGCCAGTGGCTATTTAAGACCAAGAAGGATACACAGGGTCAAGTTGAGTAGTTTAAAGCACGTTTAGTTACCAAGGGATTCACTTAGAGAGAAAGAGTTGACTTTAATGTTACCTTCTCTCCTGTATCCTCGAGGGATGCATTTAAAGTGACTATGGCAATAGTAGTTCATTATGATGTGGAGTTACATCAGATAGACGTTAAAACCGCTTTCTTGAATGGTGACCTTTATGAGGAGGTCTATATGGAGCAACCTAAAGGTTTTCAGGATCAAGATGCAACTGACAAAGTTTATAAGTTGAATAAATCAATATACGGCCTGAAGAAAACTTCTAAACAATGGTACCTAAAGTTTGATGAGGTTTTGACCTCATTTGACTTTGTGAAGAATAGTCGAAAGATGCTTATACTATAAAGTCAGGGGAAGCAAAGTCATCTTCATACTACTGTATGTTGATGATATCTTGCTAGCGTCAAATTATTTGACCATGTTGTGGGTGAAGCATCTTTCGTCCTCAAAATGTAGATTCACCGGGACAGATCTCAACACTCCCTTAGCCTCTCACAAAGAGCATACATTGAGCGAGTGCTATAAAGGTATAATATGGCTGATTGTAGATCTATTGTAGCACCTATCTCTCAATGTGAGAGATTATTTTAGCATAGTGTCCAAAGAATGAAGTTGAGAGGGAGACTATGAGAAATGTCTCGTTCTCTAGTGCTGTTGGTAGCTTGATGTATACCCAGGTGTGTACTAGACCAGACATTGCATTTGTTGATGAGTTGCTGGGTCGATATCTGGCAAACCCAGGTATGACCCATTGGAATGCAGTCAAATGGGTGTTGAGATATTTAAAGGGTACTAAGGATTATACGCTGACATACAAAAGAGTCAACAATTTGAGCCTCACAACGTCTACAGACTCCGATTTCTATATGTGTCCGGATGACACAAATCCACATCGGGTTACATTTTTATGATGGTAAATGGTGCAGTATCGTGAAAGAGCGTCAAGCAAGCACTGGTAACTTCCTTGACCATGCATGCAGACACTACGTAAAGGACTTCTCTCATTAGTGTTTGTTAGACATATATCCAGATGTATCCAGTATGGGAGTGTTAAAGTCCTTAGATAGTAGTAGTTAGGGATCACTATATTTGCTCCTTAATATTTTGTATATTTTGATGTATTATGACATTATGGTTATTTATTAATAAAGATGATCATTTCTTTTATCCTCAGTAATAACTACTTTTGCATAATCCATATAGAAGCCTTAAGATTTGTGTTGGCCTTAAGCATTTTAAAAATTATAGGGTATATATAAAGATTAACCTTGAGTTTATGTCATTAAGCACATAAAGTTTATATGGATATCCTTAAAGTTTCATATGACATAGAGGGATATAAGGTTTTAATCTAATAAAGGTTCTCTAATGCTATTTAGCATTCAATTGGAGAATATAAATATTTTCTCTAATGCAGTTTATCATTTGGTGAGAGAAAACAAATTTTCTTTAATGCTATTTAGCATTCGGTGAGAGAAGACATGATTTCTCTACTACAGTTTAGCACATGCAGTTTAGTATAAAGTTAGAGAAATCGAGACCTACAAACGAAGATGATACATTATAGATCATACATGTATCATCTTAGTTTGTCACACTCCATTTTCACATTCATGTTTGCGAGGTATTAAATATTCTTGATTATATTAGACTTGTGTTACACATGAAATATGTGTATAATATTTTTCGGTATTGAAAGCCTTGTAGGACGGAATGTAGGACTTTTATTACCTTTGGATCAAATGGTTTTTAAAATTTGGTACTAATACAGTAGCGTGACTTAATCAAATTTTTAAAATGTTTTGAACTTAACAAAACTTGCAATTAATAATTATCCAAGGGGGAGATTGTAAGACATGTTTTGTCCTTAAGTACAATTTTGTCTTTTTCCTTAAGTGGACAACTATTAATTGTAATTTTGGCTTTTAATAAATTATCGGTTAAGTTATGTAATTTGATCTAATTAAAGGTAATAAAGTGGTTCAATAAATGGTCTAGATTAATGGGTCAAAGTTCAGGTAGAATTTGGACACTTGAAATAAATGCAGTGGTAACCAATTGAGTTGTTGGGACTGGACATCCAGGCAAACAACCGAGAAATTAATAATCCAGACCAAACCTGCTCTGATACCACATTATAATTTTTAATATGGACAGAGTGTAGAGTCCACGAATAAAAATTGAGCTTGAATCAATCATTCTCAAAATGACTAAAACTAGTCATTTGAATAATTGACCCTTATTATTTATAAATGTTTTAATATTTTTATGTTTAGTCAATAGGAATATAGGATACTCTAACATATATAAGTAGTTGAATTCACGTATTGACCCTTTTGTATCGAGTCACGTGAACAATCTCCGATAGTTTGTCCGTGTGAAAAGAAAATTTTGGTCTGGACCACTATTTTGTCAAATCACAAATGAGAACGTAGAAAGCTTAAAACCTAAACACTTGTGAATTTTGCTAGTTTTGTGAGGTCATCCTCACCTAAGAAGAAGGTAGTAAACTTTGGTATATAGAATAAGGTGCTCTTAAGAGCTATCGTTAAAAAATCAAATCTATTCAATTTTGTATCGTTTAAAATTTTAATTTGATTTTTATCATTTTAGTTTTGTTTATTTTAATAATTTGTATTGTTAAAACTTGATTATTTTATTAATTAATTGGTAAATTTTTGTAAGCTAATAATCTTTATAAACAAAAATAAATAAATTAATTTTTATTTTATAGTTTTTAATTAAATTTTAAATTTTTTGATAGATAAACACAATCATTTTTAATCATATTTTAAATTTTTTAATTTTATCCAATATTTACTTATTTTTATAATAAAATTTTTTAAATTTTAAACCTCTTATCTTATCGGTTTAACTTCTAGTTATATTTTGAAAACATTACTTAGAAGTTTTTATTTTATCATATTAATAGTCATTCATAACCCAGTGCTAAACCAAGAATAGAATTCACATTTATGTATTTAAATCAATTTGAACTCTCTTGTATTAATATAAGTTATATTATTAGACATACGTCAAAAATTAAAAAAAAAACACTCTTAAAATAGAAATGTCATTCGTGTCTTCAATTCACACTTGTTACCAACAAACAAGACTATAGTATTAATGTAGAAGTGAATTAAGTGAAGATATCGTGAGAAGTTAGATTCTA
>JANTNU010573352.1:0-10714 GCA_024752395.1 Erythroxylum havanense
ATATAAATAAAATATAATATAATAAAATAAATTTCATTAAATAATTAATAATAATAATTTTATATAATTAATGATAAATTGTATATATTTAATAATAAAATAATAAAGCTTTTAGTAAAATTTTTATTATTTTAAATTAGAAAATATATTAAAAATTATTTATCACAATTATGACTTGAACCATAATTTTTTAATTAGACATGATTTCTATTTTAAAATCATAACGTTAATAATCATTTTAATATCAGGAGTATAATAGTCATTTATTATATTGCATTCCATTATATCTATCTTCTAAACAATATTTCACAACATTATATTATGAACTTTTTCCATCCCCCAAAACAACTTTTCACTTTATTATATTCTATTCTATTATAAATCGTTCTGTTCTGTTCCATTCTATCTCATACTATTCTATTAATTAACATTGAATTAGACAGGCTCTTAGTTAATAAGAATATTGTACTAACTTGTTATAAATTGTATGAGGTTTATGGCATTTTGTTGTGCAACAAACTTGAGATTTTGAAAACCTGAGAACAAGTTGATGACCCAAAATCTAAAATTTATGAACTATTTTGATGTTGTATTTTAAAGTCATACAAGCATATTGCTGCATAGGTTTTCTCTCTTGGTGTTTCGGTTACATACACATGTTATGTGTCTTTGATGTTAATAATTGTGCAGCATAGTTTCAATGACAAAATCGCTCTCTCGCAATTTTCGTTTTCTGAACGTGTTTCTTGTTATAGTTGTTTCTTTCTTCTTTAGCGGTAGTTGCTAGGTGTATTGTTATAGTCTTCCCTTACGATGCGACGCGTCCATGGAAGCCCTCGACCCTGAGGGTTCCAGGCCGAAACGAAGCAAAACCCGAAAACGCAACGATGACGTCTAGACCTGGCCTTCTCTGTCGTATAAAGCAGCAGTAGCAGGGGATCGTGAAACTCCAGCCAAGGTGGACGAGCAACTCTAGCCAAACGAAGCTACCATAGCAGTTGAGGAGGGCGATATTACGGCCTTCACCGGGGAGCAGGGGGATGGCATGATCCTCTCAAATACGTTTAAAAAAAACTCGACATATAATGGATGAAGGATGTCATTGTCCAACTCCTGGGGCGTCAACTCCTGGGGTGTCACATAGGCTTTCAAGCGTTGAGCTCCTACCTTCGGGCACTATGGCACCCGAGAGGACCCATCAAAATCGTTGATCTGGAGCAAGATTTTTATCTGGTTCAGTTCTTGGAAGACGCAGACTATTACCATGCTCTAACCGATGGCCCATGGATGATTTATGGACAGGCTTTGGTAGTACAATGCTGGACACCGAAGTTTCGACCAAAATAGGGGAAGATCACCCATGTTGCACCTGGATCAGGATATTGGAGCTTCCTATTGCTTGCTATCACCCAGATATTCTCAAAGCCATTGGCAATGTTGTCAGAAAAACAGTGAAAATAGATGAGGTTACGTTGCAAGCTCACCGAGGACGATATGCTAGGCTTGCCGTGGACCTAGACCTCACACAATCACTGAAAACGAGTGTAGAACTAGATGGCGAGCTGCTCCAAATAACGTATGAGGGATTACCTCCCCTCTATTATTCTTGTGGGAAAGTTGGGCATTCCAATGCCACCTGCCTCCATCGTTCCCGAACTGCTTCCCAGTCTACCCCACCGACTGAAGGTGGTCAGCCCTCGGAGATGACATCGACTGCGCCTGTAGGAGCAAATGATGGAGCAGGGACGACAGACGTCCAGTCACCGGCGAAAGGGAATTACGGGCCTTAGGTATATGTTCAACGTCGGAGTAGAGTGCAACCCTAACGGCTACAAAGTGCTACGATCCCATTAACCTCAAGCCAACTGAGAAGTAGCAAAAAATCTCCTCAACAGATTGGCACTAGATTTGCAGTGCTGACAGCTGCAGGCCTCTTGGACCAAGAAGACGCATCAGACGAGTCACAACCTGCTCCCGTGGGCCCAAGCCCTAGGCCCCCCTTCCAAAGACCTCCTTGGACCACCAAGCCCACTAAGCATGGGCAAGTGTTTTCAACCCATGGGCCCATTACCAGAAAAGGGTCCAAAGGCCCACGAGGGAGCCACAAATTGATCTTCTAGGGCGAAAGCTCCAGAGCTAGTTCCCTTCCACTGCCACACCCGGGACTCATTCCCTTAAACCCATTGCAGCCCACCGCATCGGAGCAAAACTTAGCCTTTACTATTCCTTCTCACACAGAAATGCTCTGTGATCCATAGGTTTTTGAGGGCCGTGTAAAGGAGGCGGAGACACTCATACAGCAGATGGATGGGGTCAAGATGCCGGACGCCCTTCCTTGAGTAGGGGAGAGGCCCGACCCACAATTCGCTGAACCTCTCGATATCGCAGGCACGGTCGACCTCCTACACGTTCCCACAAGCGACAACCCAAAAGAGTTGGAGCAGCATCCAATGAGTACAGATTCTCACGACGCTCCCCAGGGAGGTACCCCCTTTGATTAGTTTTTGTTTATGTCTATTTTAATCTGGAATTGCCAAGACACAGGAGGGACTCGGTTTGGGAATATCCTGTGCAACTATCTGCGCCACTACAACCTGGGTATCCTGGTTTTACTGGAAAGCCGAATTAGTGGAACTAGGGCACATGATGTTGTTCGTAAGTTAGGCTTTGTCTTTTCTTTTCGGGTGGAAGTTGTCGGTTCTGCAGGTGGGATTTGGATTCTATGGAAGGGAAACTTCCATATTTCCATTGGACTCGCCCACTGACAATTTATTCATACCACGGTACACTATGAGGATGTTTCGTTTAATTTTACCGCGGTTTACGCTAGCCCCCATCGCTCTACTCAACAACTTCTCTGGTCTATGCTCGAATGGCTAGGCAGATCACACAGTAGACCTTGGCTCGTTAGAACCGACTTTAATGCTAAACTGGAAGTCGCAGACAAGAGAAGGGGCGCCCCTACCACTCGAATAGTGAATGCTAAGTTCCAGGATTGGATATCTGCCAGTGGCCTTTGTGATCTAGGCTATGTTGGCTCTAGGTTTACTTGGCACCGAGGCCTAGTTCAAGCTCGCTTAGATCGGCCTTTGGTTCTTCCACCTAGGTGCAGTCCTTTCCCCACACGATCAATTACCATCTGTCGTTCCTAGGTTCTGACTATAGGCCCATGTGGATTCAGCTTCATCCCCCGACTTCCTGCCTTCCTGGGCCCCTGTTGTTCTGGTTTCAAAATGCTTGGCTCACTCACCTAGATTTCAACGCGATTGTTGTTGGACATTGGCTTCCGGAGGATGCTACGATGAGCAAATCTTTAGCTAAATTCTCTCAGCAACTCTCTCGCTGGAATCAATCTGACTTTGGTAACATCTTCCACTAGAAGAAAAGATTGCTCGCTTGCCTCTAGGGTATTCAACAAAACATCAATGATGATAATTATGATTCCATGATAGCCTTGGAGGACCAATTGAGTGGTGAACTGTATCAAGTTTTGAGTGAAGAAGAAATTTTTTGGCATCAGAAAGCTCAATGTGAATGGATTTCGAATGGGCATAGGAATACAAAATATTACCACACCATCACTCTGACTAAGCATAAGAATCAGAGGATCGTACGCCTTAAAGACCCCCAGAGGGTAATAGTCTCCGACCCCAGCCAAATGTGTCAGCCAGCCCGAGATTATTTTGCCCGTTTCTTTACCAGAGAGGATGATCACCCTTACCCGCTCCCGATCCCAGGATAGTTTTCGTCCTTTTCTGAACAAAGTCTCCATGACCTCGCCTCTTCCATCCAGGCCATCGAAATCAAGCGAGCAATGTTTGAAATGAACCCGGATAAAGCCCCTGGAGTGGACGGATTCATTGCTCTTTTCTTTCAGAAGCAATGGGAGACGGTCAGTCCAAAAGTGACGACATACGTCCAGTCGATTTCCCATTAGGAACAATGGGAAAAAGACCTCAACCACACCCTCCTTGTTCTCATCCCCAAAACTCCATCTCCGATTAGTCTCGATCAATTTCACCCTATTAGCCTATGTAATGTTCTCTACAAAATTATTTCTAAAGTTATTGTCAACAAGCTCAAACCCCTCCTCGACCTTCTTGTGCGGGAGAATCAATGTAGCTTTATTCCAGGCCGGCAAATCACGGATAATATTATTATTGTCCAGGAAGTGATTCACTCGATGCGACGAAAATAAGGGTAGACCGGCTTTTTGGCCATCAAAGTGGACTTAAAAAAAGCCTATGACCGTCTGCATTGGGAGTTTATCCACAACACACTGGAAGCTATTGGTCTTCCGGGCTCCCTTATCTGGGTAACTATGCAATGTGTTACCACAGTGACTACGCAGGTTCTTTGGTAGGGATCGGCCTCAGATCCGATTAGCCCCTCCAGAGGGATTCGGCAAGGAGACCTTATCTCGCCCTATTTGTTTGTTCTTTGCATGGAGCGTCTAGGACACCTGATCTCCAGGAAAATTGGCCAAGGTGTTTGGAAACCCATCAAATTGAGTCCTACAGGGCCCCACTCTATCCTACCAATTCTTTGCGGATGACCTGGTTCTACTCGTGGAAGTTACGGATACCCAGGCGCATGTGATTGCTCAGACTTTAGAGGACTTCTGTCGTATCTCCAGACAAAAAGTTAACACAGTTAAAACTAAGATTTTCTTTTCCAAGAACGTTCAGTCGGAGACAATGCGTCGCATCAGCCAAGCCCTCCACATCCAACCGACCCACAACCTAGGTAAATACCTAGGTGTCCCCTTGCTTCATAAGCGTACCGGGCAGAACACGTACCAACACATCCTTGATACTGCTCAAAAGAAACTTACCGGATGGCGCGCCCGACAATTATCGTTGATCGGTCGAGTCACCCTAACACAATCTGTGCTCTTGGCCCTCCCCATCTTCACTTTGCAAACGGTGAGCCTCCTGCGACATCTTTGTGACAAGCTGGAAAAAAATCATGTGCAACTTCATCTAGGGTTCGATAGGAGAGCAGCGGAAAATGTCCCTGGTTAATTGGGAGGCAGCTTGCCAACCCAAAATACCCGGTGGGCTAGGCCTTAAGAGAATTCGGGCTACTAATGATGCCTTGTTAACCAAATTGGGGTGGGCTCTGATAACTCAACCAATAGCACTATGGGTCCGAGTCCTTCGATCTAAATATCGCATGGACCCCTATCACATCCCTTCCACGGTTGATCGTGTAGGGGCATTGAGCTTCTGGAAAGGCATTGCTACCACTTGGCAATACGTTCATTAAGGTATTAAATGAACTCTAGGAAATGGACAGAAAATCTGCTTCTAACAAGATAACTGGCTTCCAGATTGGGGTCTTCTACACACTGGGACAACCTCCCAGGTCCCGGCAGGAGAACTCTACGCTACAGTAGCAAAAATGCGGAATGCCGATGGCAGCTGGAAGTGGAACTTGACTCATCAGTACTTGCCAGCTTCAATTTGTCTGGCTCTTGCAACCCTGCAACCCAATGTTGATCCTACAACCAGAGATACATTTAGATGGGGTCCCACTGTGAATGGAAAATTCACGGTCGCTTCTGCATATGCGTTAATCGAAGGGCCCATCCCGGACATCCCTACTGGCCCATGGCATTTTATCTGGAAATGGCCGAGACCTCAATGAATCAGAACCTTCCATTGGCTAGTTACCAAGCAGAAACTCCTGACCAACCAGCAACAGGTAGTAAGACACAGTGCGTCTAACAACAACTGCCACTTTTGCTGGCTGGAAGAATTCACCTTACATGTGCTCCTGGACTGCCCGAGAGTGAAAGCTTTTTGGGGAAAATTTCCTTTGGAAATTGTCAATCAAGGTTTCTTTCACCAACCTATGAAGACTTAGGTGATGGCTAGCCTACTCAAGAGGCACCAAGTGGCGCACGCGGAATGGCCCTTGTCTTTGGCGTTGCTTGTTGGATGCTTTGGAAGTGGCGCAACCAAAGCCTTTTTGAGGATTGATTTGCCTGGCCAGTTGATGCACCACGAGCTGTTTTGGCGTATGTAGAGTGGGTCGTTAGAGTGCAGGAAGTTGAAAGCCAAGTGTTTCCTAATTAGGGCCTTTTGGTGGGCAGTTGGGTGGCCTGGACCACACCACCAGGGGACTGGGTTAAGATCAACACGGATGGTGCTTTTAACCCGAGATTGGGTATCGGTACCGCTGGTAGCCTCATTCGCGATAGACAAGGCCAATGGTGCGGCGGTTTTTCCCACCACATTGGTCGCAACTCGGCTATCAATACTGAGCTTTGGGACGTCCACTCAAGCCTCACATTTGCTTGGACTTTGGGATTTCGCCGGATCATCTTAGAAGTGGACACCCTCTAGATCATCCATATGCTTTTATCTCCCTTTTCTGAGACTGATATCAATCCATTTTTATTGGCAAGTACTCGGGACTTTTTCCACCGTGATTGGGAGGTGAGACTCGAGCATGTCCACCAAGAAGGCAACCAGTGCGCGGATCAACTGGCCGTATTTGCAATACATTGCAGCCCAGGATTCTATATTCTTCAGGAGCTCCCTCTACCCCTCCAGGATTTGATCCATAGAGACCGACAAGGAGTCGAGTACCGTCGTGCAATGCGTGTTTTAGTTTAACTGTATTTAGCTTTCCCTTGTATTTAAAAAAAATAATTGTGCAGCATAATGTCAATATTATAAAATATTACTAGAGAGCTCCGTTATTATTATTATTATTTTTACTACAAAGGAAAGCTAAAAAAGCTGAACAGAAAAGACTAGCTAATGCAGAAGTCTGTGGTACAAAACGTCGTGCTTGTCACAGTGAAGAAAATTCATGATTGTCGGTGGTGGCGCTTGTAAGTAATGCGTGCCCGGGCTAGCGAGGGCTACTAAATGAGCCAAGTGGTCTACACTTTGGTTCCCTTCACGATGGACATGCTGGAAGTGGATCGCCCAATCCTGTCCAAGGAGATCTCGTATACCTGCCAGCAAAAAAATAATATCAGCTAAAGGGGCAACAGAGGAGGATAAGATATTAATAACTTCTAATGAATTGACTTCAAGAATGACTCGTTAATAACCAATCAACCAAGCCAAAGTAAGACCCGAAAGGACTCCCTGAAATTCAGTTGCAAATGACGATCGCAGCTCCACATGTTAAAGAAAACCCTTGCACCAATGACCGTGCGCGTCCCGAATGAGCCCGCCCGCCGTGGTAAGGGAGGCTCCGTGATGCACCGCCCCATCCGTATTAAACTTGACTTAGGTTGTTGACGGTTTGGTCTACCCAACTAGACTCCGTTAGAAGCTTTTTCCGAAAATTTCTATTATCCCTGTTTCCGTTGTAATTCTCGAATTGAGTGTATATAAATAGTTTATGAGACAGTAAAACTTATATATTTTCCAATTCCTCCGAGAAGTTCTTACAGATAAACAAAACCCCCCAAAAGAACCAAGATTCAAAACAAACAAGCAAGCCCAATAATTCGTCAGATCTTTGAATATAGAAAGAAACAGTACCACCAGAATTCTGCGACGGTGTCGAAAGTGCAGACCTTCCGAAGAAGTGCCCCACGCGGCGCCTTGTTTGGGTTTGGATTGGTTGTCGAATCAGGAGGTCCACTTCCTCTCTGTGCAATTCCTACTTTTTGGTCTGCAGTTACTCCCATCCTCGTTACACTTCTTTGCGTCCCTTGATCCGTTCCAACTTCTTTTCACCGTCGCTCTTCTCTTCCACCCTCTCTTACTAGTTGGTTCTAACTTGCCGCTCAATAAATTCGAAACCCTTCATAAAGCCTTGTCTTTACAGTAGCAGTTAAACCATTTCATTGATAGAACAAGCATTGTTATTCAATGGAACAAGATTATGATGATGAAGAGACAAAGAGGTGGGCTTGCAGAAGATGCGGTCATATTGGTCTTGATGAATCCGACGGCTTTTACTATTGCCAAGAGTGTGGTACTCAAGCCGATGACATCATCTTGACTGGTGTTGCTGATGAGGACTTTGTGGATAAGGACGGTGACGGTGGCGCCATGTATAGTGCACGCTTCACTCGTCGCTCCCAGGTTGCTGCTCGCAGCTCTCAGTCTAACCTGGCCTCACAGTCTTTGTTTCATCGCACACAAGAGGGTGAAGACGAGAAAGATATCAAGATAAAGAAAGAAGAGATAGATTATACTGGCTATTATTACATGGATGGAATTGGGCCTACTGAGCCGGAGGATTTTGGGGCGAAGGCTGTTGTGAAGTTGAGTTATGAGGATTACTACAATGAGGTGAGACTTAGGTATGTTATGGGGGTGCAGTGGATGATTCAGATGCAGTGTGATGCTCTGGTGGAGAAGTTCAAAGTGCATCCTTTGGTCCGTGGGGTGGCATCTTCTGTCTGGTTAAGGTTTGTAGTTGGGACTGGAGTTTTTAAGGATGGATGGGCTGATGATGTCTTGTTGGAATCTGAGGCTCAAAAGCAAGGTAAACATTGGAACCACAGTATTGTATTTGTTTCCCTTTTAAGTTGTATATTGATGTAGTAATGCTTTGTATTTGGACTTATGATTGATTTGTGCATATACATATATGCACTGTCTAATGCGTTATAGATTTTTCACGCAGTTTATAAGCTGGATATATTGACTTTTTTTTGGAGAATTTAGAAATAGTTTTTCTAGTACCTTCCTAATATTAAGTAACATCATTCTCATTTGTTGTTCAGGCGAACTGGAAGAGCATGTGGTAGGTACTAGGTACAGTGATGAACCCCACAATGCACATGGCCAGCGAGCAGTCATGGTATGGTTTAGGGAATTGAGAAAGACGATTCCATTATCTTGTTCCTTGGCTATTTCCTTTTTGGCTTGCCATGTTGTAAGGGAAGCAGTTTTGCCAACCGATTTAATGAGGTGGTCAGTGGAAGGGAAACTCCCTTATTTTGCTGCTCATGTTGAAATTGAAAAACGTTTTGAACAGTCGTCACCGGCCTGTCCCATTAGCTCAAGTGTAATGTTTAGGCCTTCACAAGCAGTTCTTATGCAGAAGTTGGAATCAATGGCGGCTAGCATTGCTGAGTCCATAGGCTTGCATTTACCTCCTGTGAATTTCTATCAAATAGCTTGTCGTTATCTGAAGAAGTTGTCTCTTCCTGTTGAAGAGATTCTTCCACAAGCATGCCGAATAAATGACTGGTCAATGCCCCCTGAGTTATGGTTATCTATGAATGAGTTCAGGCTTCCTACTCGTGTCGGTGTCATGTCAATACTGATTGTTGCTATAAGAATTCTTTACAACATAAATGGATTTGGGGTTTGGGAAAGGAGTTTGTTTGGGAAAAGCGGCTTTTCATCTAAGAATACAGGTAGATTTGATCCCATATTTAATTCTGAATTGAGTGCTGATGCAGAAAGAGGTCCTGGTTCTGCTCTGCATGAGGTGGACGATGTAGGAAAAGGATCCTCAAATAATTCATTATCGTTTCAGATATCAGACTTGGATACTGCTGATTTGTTGCAGAAGCTAGAAGCAAGATATTATGAACTTCTTGATACTTATGGTACGTATACAGATTAGTTTGACTGAGAATGTTCTGAATGACTTCGTATACAATTTTAAGGGTCCTTTGTTATTCAACTAAACATTTATGTTTAACCACAACGTTTTCCTTCCATTATATTACTTTTTGTTATTGTACCATCAGAATTTGCAAGTGACTTGCCGTCCTACCTCCAATACTGCAAGGATGTGGTATTTGCTGGATTAGCACCATCTCATATTGGTCATCGTGAGGAAGAGGAGATGATAGAGAAGCTATGGGATTTCTATCAGAATGCTAAGGTGAAACAAAAACCGATATTTCCCTAACAGTTTACTATTCATCTGAAGCATTGGGTTTTTGTTTGTATACTTAGTTCATTGATGTTCAGAATTTGATAGAATTTGGAAGGTGAGCCTTGACATCAATTCTGGTGCTACACTTTCTGTATAAATACCCTTGAGTTTCATGTTCAGATAATAGTAATTAGGTGTAAAACCGTGAAGGGGTCGGTTTTGGTATCTTCTTTTTCTAAAAGCCAAGATAATAATTCCAAGTTTTAGTCGAAAATTTTATTTGCATTGAATTAAAGTTTTTCATGCATTTCTGGTTGCTTGTAGAAACTAATTCAGTTAACCGACTTCATTTTTGACTCATATTAGGATCCTGAAACAGAAGAGCTTGGAATGCAGAATAGTACATTTAATCAGAAGAGATCAAGGAATGATGAAGAATCTGCCAAAGACCTATTGGAAAAAAGGAAAGCTAGAGAATGGAGTCATGATAGTGCATCCGCTAAAATTAGCTGTCGCAGTGCAGATTATTGTCCACAGCAAAGCTTCGATGACAATCCTCTGCCTAGGGAAAAGCCAGGAGGTCAAACTTCAGTGCCTGATTGCAAAGTTTCAACAGAGACTCCCAAAGATAAAGCAATTAGAAGACTTAAAGTAGATATGGAGGAGAATAGGTTCTGCTACATTCCTCCCAGGGTTAAAGTTAAGAGGTTCGATTACCTTCACTATGTTAGAAAGAATGATGATGGTGCCTTGACTTATGTAGCTCATGCAGATTATTACATATTGCTTCGAGCTTGTGCTAGGGTGGCTGAGGTTGACATTCGGATTATGCATATCGGGGTCTTAAGTTTTGAGAAGAGACTGGCCTGGTTGGAGAAAAGAATTGACTACTGCTTGAATT